>JAQQSW010001359.1:0-19070 GCA_028646575.1 Pseudocheirus occidentalis
TCCATATGGGAAATTTGACTTTTTAAGGCATTCTTCTCCTCATTGGCTTTCTGGGCTTCTTTTGCCATGAGTTAATCTATTTTTTTAAAGTGTTGTTTTCTTCAGTCAGGTTGTTGACTCTCTTTTTATGATTTTCTCGCATCATTCTCATTTCTCTTCCCAATTTTTCCTCCACTTCTCTTACTTGTTTTTCAAAGTCTTTTTTCAGTTGATCTATAGCTGATAGGCATTCTTAAAGTGTCTTGGAAGCATTTGGTGTGGGAGTTCTGACTGTGTTGTCTTCCTCCCGTTCCATGCTTTGATCATTTTTGTCCACAAAAAGGATTCTAGAGTTTTATTACTGTTCTTATTTTGCTTTCTTTTCCTCATGTTGGCCAGTCAATTAATTGGTTGTTTTTTTTTTATCTTTGTGGAACTCTGCTTCCAGGGAGGAAAGCTCTGTTCCAAATTGCTGGGGTTTTCCCAGATGCTGGAGCTATTAGGGGGGTGTTGCAGCCCCCACCAGCTTTGGCTTGCTGAAAGTGCACCCAGGACCACCACCCAAGAGCACGATCTGGATCCAGGCCGCTCAACGCAAGAGCACTTGGCCCTGATCAATCGATCCATGCTCCCTGCGGGGTCCACAGGCCAGGGGCTCTGAAGCAGCCCAGTGGGGGCAGCTGCCAGTTACAGCACTTTCTGCCCTTCCCCCACTGCTTCCTTGCCCTGGGGGCAGATTGGCCGAGCTGCTTTTCCTTCCCCAAATTAAGTTCCAAAGTTTCACTTTCACTGACCGTGTCTAATCCTGGTTTGCTAGGTGTGAAGATCTCTCCAGGTGCAGTAGATCTTCTCTGAAGTAGACTCCCTCTGTGGCTTGGGAGGCTTGGCTCCTCCTAACCACTGCTGGGCCTGGCCGTGGTATTGGTCTCAGGCTGGGCTGGTCTCAGCTCCTGGCCTGTCAGCCTGCTTGATGAGCCCCTCCTGCTGAACTGTCTTTTTCTAAACCTTGTTTTTCATGCCTTGGTAGTTGCTCAAGGTGCGGTAGATCTTCCCTCTTGTAGACTGGCTGTGACTCGGCTTAGCTCCTCCTGACCTGTGAGGAGCCTGGGGCCTGGCCTGGCTGCGTTTCTGTTTCAGGCTGGGCTGGCCTCGGCTCCTGGCCTGCCGCAATTAGCCCCTGCCGCCGAGCTGCCTTCAGCAAGAGATGTGCTTTCTGTATTTTTGTGAGTTTGAGAGTCCTAGACTTTGTCTGGGGTTCTATTTTATGGGTGTTTAGGGTGGTGGTGTGGGAGCTGCGGAACCTTGCTGCTTCTACGCCGCCATCTTGGCTCTTCCCCCTAGACATACATTTTATTTGGATCTAGATAAATTCTGAGATTTCCTAGAGGCCCATATAGGTAGCATCAAAGAGAGACCAAGAGAACCTTCTATTTGTGATTACCTTTAATTTAATTTGCATACATCTTGTTTGTACACAGTTTTTGCATGTTACCTCCTCATTAGACTATGAGCTCTTTGAGGATAAGAACTGTCTTTTATCTTTCTTTGTATAACAATACTTAGCAAAAGTCTGGTACATGATAGATACTTAAAAATGCTCGTTGACCTGATTTGAAAGATTATTTTTGAAACTACTCTTCATAGTCTGGTCCATATGAGCCCAGAGATTCAAATGTTGGACCACTGGTTATGTCACTATAAATGAAACCAGAAAAGAAAAGCAAATTTCAGCTTAAAAAAGGATGACTCATAGATTTTATTTGGAGGGGTCAAGTAATGAAGCTGTTTTTATCAAAGGTCCCCCAATTTTTTCTGACAGGTGCATATTTTAAAAATCAATATTTTTTCCAGTGAGAGCCAGAATAATACAATAGACTGACAGTCTGCTTTGGTATAACCATGGACAAGTCATAACTTTTTAGAGTCCCAGGGAATTCTTTGAGATGACAAGTTATAGAATAGTTGCTGATATACATTGGTAGAAAATTTTCTACACTATTGAAATCACAAGTCTAGACAAAAAAATTTAGTTTGGGCAATGCTGTTAAAATGGTATTTAAAAAATCAGAAGAGGGAGAGGCCTGGACAACATGGGGATGGCAAGCCACAAGGCCAGGATGAGGCCTGGTCAATGTGGCAGGCTGGGATGACGCCTGGTCAGTGTGGAAGCAAGCTGATCCACCAACTCAAGGGCCATTTCCAGGCCTTTCACTGCAGGGCAGGGATTGGGTGGAACTGGGTAAGAGACAAAAGACAAGGCCCACAGCAGGAGCAACAGCTGCTCCTGGGACTACCAATTCACAACCTGGAAATTTAAAAAGCCCCTATTTGAACTTCTAGGGACCAGGACGGCAGAGTGAACCCTGGCTGTTCCAATCAACCTTCTGACTGTGAAGCCACTGTAATTATTGCCCCAGAGAAGAATTTTAAACAGTAAAGGCTTAGAAACCCTGGAGGAAGGGCATGGCCAAGGTGCTGTGTCAAAATGAGAAAAAAAAACAGGATACAAAGATAAAGACTCTGGAATCCTATTACTGTGAGAGGGCAGAACGAAATTCAGAAGGAGACAGTATTGACTCCACACCCACAGCTGAAGCTTTAACAGGGATTATGAACTGCTCTCAGGCACAGAAAGCATTACTAGATGAGCTCAAAAAGAACTGTGAAATCCAGATTAGAGAGGTAGAAGATAACATCAACACCTCTTTTAAAATCAAAATTGAAAAATTAGAGAACATTACAGTGAAAAAAACCCAGCTCCTTAAAAAGAAAAACATGTGAACTAAAAATGAAATCTGAACATACGGAAAAGGAGCTTCAAACACTAACTGAGAAAAATAATTTGCTAAAAATTAGAATCAACCAAACTGAAGCTAATGACTCTATGAGGAAGCAAGAATCAGTCAAACAAAACATCAAGACTGAAAAATTAGAAAAAGAGGTAAAATATCTCAATGGAAAAATAACTGACCTGGAAAACAGATCTAGGAGAAATAATCTGAGAATTATTGGTCCACCAGAAAACCATGATGAAAAAATGAGTCTGGACAATATCTTCCAAGAGGTCATCAAGGAAACTGTCTTGAGATCCTAGATCTGCTGGACACCTCCTGAAAGAGATCTCAAATTGTAAAGTCCTCAAAACGTTTTGGCCAAATTCCAGAATTATCAGGTAAAGGAGAAAATACTACAAGAGGCCAGAAAGAAACAATTCAGATATTGCAGAACCACAGTGAGGATTGCATAGTATCTGGCAGCTTCAGTGCTGAAAGATCAGGGGAACTGGAATATGATTTTTTGCAAGGCAAAAGAGCTTGGGTTACAACCAAGGATCACCTGCCCAGCGAAACTGAGCATAATCTACCAGGCAAGGAAATGGACATTCAGTGATATAAGAGAATTCCAGACCTTCCTGATGAAAAAGCCAGAGCTGAATGGAAAATTCAACCTCCAATTACAAGACTCAAGAGAAGCGTAGAAAGGTAAAGGAGTTTCATTGGAGGTTCTGAACTTGTGAATTTTGAAAGGTCAAGAGAGCAAGCTATCAAAAGTCTGAGAGTCAAAGTCTATACTGGATTTTGAAACCAGCTCTTCATTGATACTTTGGCAGAAAGGGGTATCATTTGGGAGTGACATTCAGACTGAGAAAAAGACACATCCAGAAGTCATGATGCTTATGGATATGAACTTGGTGGATCTAATATAATGTAGAAATGGGACTAATTCTGAATCCTCTCTCTCCAGAGCTTCTCAGGACTATGGATCAGAATGTGCCCTAAGGTTTATGGAGAGGTGCTTTTACTTTTGTTTTTGCTATATTTTTTCAAAGTAATTATTAAGTGGCCAAAAACTAAAACTATAATAATACAGAAAAAAGACAAATTCAGTTATGTGGAGGAAGAATTTGTGATTACAGTAACTCATGGGCTAAAACCTTAGCATTAGAAAGCAATTTGAAGGATATTTTGGATAACAGAGAAGCCTTGACAAAGAACTTCTCTCCCATAGTTTGAAGGAGAAAAGGTAGCATCTAACTATATTCATTACTTGTCCTTACTGAGGAGTAAGAAGGAGTTTTTATTGTGGGTGGAATGTAAAAGAAAGGCAGGTATGGAATGTTATAGAAAGGATTTTTTCCTCCCTAGGAAAAATCTCTAGGGCCAGAATAATTTACTAGTGAATTCTATCAAACGTTTAAAGAAAAATTGATCCCAATATTCTACAAACTATTTGGGAAAACTGGTGAAGAAGGAGCCCTAAAAAATTCTTTTCATGATACAAATATGGTACTGATACCTAAACCAGGAAGAGACAAAACAAAGAAAGAAAATTATAAACCAATCTCCATCATGAATATAGAAGCAAAAATTAAAAAAAATATTAGCAAAAAGATTACAGCAACTTACCAGAAGAATAATACATTTTGATCAGGTAGGATTTATTCCAGGAATGTAAGGATGGTTCAGTATTAAGAAAACCATCAGTATTATTGATCATATCAACAATGAAACTAGCAGAAACCATATGATTATCTCAATAGATGCAGAAAAAGCCTTTAACAAAATACAACATCCATTCCTATTAAAAACACTAGAAAGTATAGGAATAGATGGAGTTTTCCTTAGAATAATAAGTAGCTTCTATTTAAAGCCATCTGCAAGTATTATATGTAATGAGAATAAACTAGAAGCATTTCCAATAAGATCAGGGGTGAAACAAGGATATCCACTATGACCCCTCTTATTCAGTCTGGTACTAGAAATGTTAGCAGTAGCAATTAGAGATAAAAAAGAAATCAAAGGAATCAAATTAGGCAAAGAAGAGATGAAGCTATCACTCTTTGCAGATGATATGATGATATACTTGGAGAATACTAGAGAATCAAGTAAAAAAAACTTCTTGAGACAATAAATAAATTTGGCAAAGTTGCAGGACACAAGATAAACCCACATAAACCCTCGGCATTCCTATATATTTCTAATGAAATCCAACAGCAAGAGATAATAAGTGAAACCCCACTTAAAGTTACTGTAGACATTATAAAATATTTGGGAATCTACCTGCCAAAACAGACCCAGGACCTATAAGAACACAACTACAAAATACTTTTCATACAAATAAAGTCAAATCTAACTAATTGGAAAAAAACATCAATTGCTCATGGCTTGGTGGAGCTAATATAATAAAAAATGACAATTTTACCTATATTAAATTACATATTTAGTGACATGCCAATCAATCTACCAAAAAATTACTTTATAGAGCTAGAAAAAAATAGTAAAATAATTCATTTGGAAGAACAAAAGGTCCAGAATATCAAGGCAAGTAATGAACAGAAGTGCTAGGGAAGGTAGCCTATCTGTACTAGATTTTAATCTGTATTATAAAGCAGCAGACATCAAAACTACTTGCTCCTGGCTGAGGAATAAAGTAGTGGATCAATGGAATAAACTGGGCACAGAAGACTCAGTAGTCAACGATTATAGTAATCTACTGTTTGTTCAACCCAAAGACCCCAGTTATTGATATAAGAACTCATTATTTGACAAAAACTGCTGAGAAAACTGGAGTATAGTATGGCAAAAACTGGGCATAGACCATTATCTAATGCTGTATACCAAAATCAGGTCTAAATATTTGCATGATCTACGTATAAAGGCAGATACTGATCATATTATCTTAGAATCACAAGCTTAGAGTTGGAAGGAAACTTAGAGGCCATTAAGTCCAATCTCTTCATTTACAAGTGAGGAAATTAAGGCTAAATGAAGTTGTGACTTTTCCTAGGTGACACAGTTATTAAGTATTTGAGGGGGGATTCAAACCAGGGTCTTTTGGACTCTGAATCTAGAATGCCTCCACACTGCACTGCCTCTCAAAGCTATTCTTCTGAAATATAGGTTCACATCTATGTCCAACATTCTCTGGCTATTACACATTCCTGATTATATGTTTGCTCATAATGACTTATTCTTTATGAAGTCTCCAGAGTGGGCATCATCAGAACAAGCATTGAATTAGATAAACATGAGCAAAAAGAATGATCTCTCTTTTTGGGGAATTTACAGACTAAATGGGATACACACAAAGAAAAAAGGGCTGGTTGAACAATGGAATGAAATAGGGGTAGCTAGGTGGTATAGTGGGTAAATGGCTAGGTCTGGGATCAGGAAGTTTCATCTTCATGAATTAAAATCTAACCTCAGATACTTTACTAGCTGTGTGACCCTGGACAAGTCACTTAATCCTGTCTCCTCATCTATAAAATGAGCTGGAGAAGGAAATGGTGAACCATTCCACTGTCTTTGCCAAGAAAATCTCAAGTGGGGTCACAAAGAGTCAGATATGATTGTAAAACAATAGAGCTATGAAGTGACAATAATGTTTCATTTTTCATTTGGAATATGCATATTTTTAAAAACTCTGTTCCTTTTGTATAGAGAGATACAATAGAAGACATAATAAAGTAGATGTTAAGAAAACAGTAAGGGTGGCTAAGTGGTGCAGTGAATAGAGCACCAGCCCTGGAGTCAGGAGGACCTGAGTTCAAGTTCATCCTCAGTCACTTAGCACAAAACTAGCCATGTGACCTTGGGCAAGTCACTTAACCCAAATTGCCCTGCCTTCCCTCCTCCAAAAAGCAAAAAGAAAAAGAAAAAAATAGTAGCAGATAAATGAAAAAGTGGGTTAATGAAGGAGAGGCAATGGATCTGGGAACAGAGAAATGATTTATAGTGATAAAAACAAGATTTAAATGAAGAAAGATCTTAGATATTTTTCCTTGCCTTTTTCAAAGTAGATAGGCATGGAGATGAGATATTGGGAAATTGACCATATGGTGTAAGGACAGAGAAGAGGGGTCTGATGGCATTTGCTTTATTTATTGAAAGCAGAGGATAAAACTAAAATAGGAAGGGAGATTTAAGTTCTGGGAGCCAAGATGGCAAAGTAAGTAGGAAACTGCTCTCATTTTCCCTTACTGACTCTAAAAACCCAGAAAATATTTACCTAAGAAAAATCCTAGAACACTGGAGCCAGCAGAAAGATGGAATACAGCAGCCTTTTAACCTAAAGTATTAGCAAAGAGATTACAGCAACTTATCTCAAGGATAACACACTGTGAACAGGTTGGATTTATACCAGGAATGTAAGGCTGGTTCAGTATTAGGAAATCTACCAGCTTAATTGATCATATCAGCAACAAAACTAACAGAAATCAAGTGATTATCTCAATAAATGCAGAAAAAGCTTTTGACAAAATACAACACTTACTAAAAACACTAAAGAGCATAGGAATAAATGGAGTCTTCCTTAAAATTATAAGTATCATCTATCTAAAACCATTAGGAAGCATTATATGTAATGGGGATAAGCTAGGAGTATTTTTAATAAGATAATAAGAGAAATAAGGATTTCCATTATCACCACTATTTTTCAATATTGTACTAGAAATGTTTAGCAATAAGAGAAGAGAAAGAAATTGAAGGAATAGGCAAAGAAGAAACAAAGTTATCACTCTTTGAGGATAATGTGATGGTATACTTAGAGAATTCTAGAGAATCAACTAAAAACTACTTAAGATAATCATCAACTTTAGCAAATTTGCAGAATATAAAATAAACCCACATAAATTCTTGGCATTGCTATATATTACTAACAAAGTCCAACCACAAGCAAGAAAGAGAAATTACATTTAAAGGTACTGTAGCCAATATAAAATATTTGGGAGTCTATGTGCCAAAACAAGCCCAGGAATTATATGAACACAACTACAAAACACTTTTCATACAAATAAAGTCAGATCTAAATAATTGGAAGAATATCAGTTGTTCATGGGTCGGCTAAGCTAATACAATAAAATGACAATTCTTCCTAAATTAATGTACTTATTCAGGGCCATACTAATTAAGCTGCTAAAAATTATTTTATGGAGCCAGAAAATGTAACAACAAGAATTCATCTGGAAGAATAAAAGGTCCAGAATATCAAGGGAATTAGTGAAAAGAAATGTTAGGAAGGTGACCTAGCCATATCAGATCTTTAATTGCATTATAAAGCCCTGATCATCAAAACTACTTGATACTGGTTGTGAAACCATGGGGGGAAAATAGGATTTTCACTTTCATCCTCTAGTGAAAGATAATATCATTGAAAGGCATATATGTAATATGCAATGTAATATAGGGTTTCACTGGTATTTAACATTGATAAGAGAATTTTAAAAGAATCAATAACTATCAAATTCAATTTACAGAAATAACCAAACATTTCTCTGTTTTCATCTTATTTGTTCTCTTCATTGCAATGAGTTTCCATGTTCTTAGGAAGCAGAAATTGTATAGTGCATACAATACTGAACCTGAAGCCAGAAAGACCTGAGTTCAAGTCCTAGCTCAGATATTTATTAGTTGTGTGACACTGAGCAAATCACTTAGCCTTGCTAAGTCTTTAAAAATATGTAAAATGGAGAAAATAACAGTATATATTTTGTAGATTGTTGAGACAGTCAAGTGAGAAAATATCTTTAAGATACTTTGAAAACTTTAAAATATAATTTCAATGCTAGTGATTATTATTATTGAATTTATATTTCAGCTTTGTATAGCTGGATTCTGCTGTTCAATAAAGACATTCTTGTGTTAAAAAAATAAAAGAGGAGGGGAGCTAATGAAATGACCCTTAGGAAATGAGGAATCAATGAACACGTTTAGTTATTATATCTTCATGCTCCTTGCTTTCTCTGTTCAATTCTCTTCTGACAGAGGAAGGTGGGAAAGTAAATGGAGTTTTGATGGACAGTACTCCTGGGTAGTTTGCTTCTTTAATTTGCTCCAGGGAAAATATCAGGTATGTATCTAGGAGCAGTCAACTAAGATTCAATGAATCATTCATTATATACTATACTAAGTGCCTCCTGTTTACCAGGTTACTTACTGTCCAAGACACTGTGCAATATATCAGTCTACTCTGTAAAGCTGGCTTCTTCCAAAAAGGAAATAAAAATAATTTTCAATGCAATTGCTGGCTCAAAATGAAAAGAGGGAAAAAATTAAAAACTAAACTACAACCTCTTTTTGAGGTTTCCTAACTTCTTTATTTAAATGTCATGAAATAACCAGTTGTTAGTTCATTGGAATGGGAAGAAATTTCCTTTCACATTCATTCACTTGAACATTTTCATCTAGATATGAAACAGTGCAATGTATTGTAGCATAAAATTTAGTCTAACATAAGTCAAATTAAATGGAACAAAAGGTAAAAAAGCCAATTAAGAAGTGAAGCATATCTTGTTTTAACTAACAATTAAAAAAATCAGGCACCACATTTAACATCTGTTATGTATGATTAATTCCCACTTTGAATAAGAATATGTACCTAGGGCTACCTTAAAATACAAAAGTGACAAAATATGGAAGGGAAGGTTAATAAAACTAGAGATATTGTGAATTTTAAAAAATGCTACTATAAAAGCACATTTTAATGCTCATTCAGGTAACTTGTAATTAAAGCAGGAGATCTGGTCTAGATTTAAGAAAATCTTGTCACTTTTACTATAATGTGATATTAGACAATGTTATCATTGAAAAGTGACTTCAAGCCTCCTATAAATAACTTTATATATGTTTGCTACAAATTTGATGCTAATTATCATCTGGTGTATGATGGATCTGATTAATAAATCAAAAGTGAATCTCTATTATGAATTCATGCAATCAAATTTCATATGCGAGGCAAAATAAGCTTGAAGTCTGTGAGATGGAATTTTTTTTGGAATTAAATATAGTATGGTTCTAAGGTTACATTGTTTGAGAAATAATCAGTATTTGGTATTATAGATAAGAGCTTCTCTAGAATTTATTTAGAACACAAACTCCTTGGGATGTTGAAGAAAGGTTAGGTGTATCTAGGTGGTTCGGTGGATAGAGTACCAGGCCTCGAATCAAGAAGACTGAGTTCAAATCTGGCATCATATATTTATTATTATTATTATATTAGGTTAGCTATTATTATGAAAAGGATTCTCTCCGTTGTAAAAGCCCAAAATCAGGAGAGAGAGAGAGAGAGACACTTCAATCAATATCTTAAGATCACAGGATCATAGATTTAGAGCTTGAAGGTATATTAGATATCATCTTATCCAAATCCTTTTTCCAGATGAGGAAACTGAGGCCCATAGATGTCAAATGATGTTTCCAAGGTCACATACCTAGAAAGTGGCAGAGCCAGACATTGAAAGTAGGACCATTATCTTCATATGCAGTATTTTTTTTTCATTGTACCTGTTCTGGTCTTGTGTTGGAATGAAATGTCATTTGTAGATCATTTGACTGTTAACAACAGTTTTACTTAGCTAAAGCATAGAAAGGATATTCAGCAATTATGCTGTAGCACTTGGCTAGGATCAGTGCTTCCCCCTTTGTTATTTATGGAAATCGTTTGGTTTTCAGAACAGGGTGTGGTCACCCTCCCTCTTGGGTCATCTGCTAGGTTTAAAGGCTCCTGACTTCTCCTGAGGGTGCTTTTTTCCATCTTTTAGTGACCAGGAAGCTAAGTCAACGTCATCAGAGGTCACCAGGAAGCTGCTTCAAAAGCAACTGAGCTTAGTTCCTGGGGTCAATAGAATCCCCAGAGTAACTTTGTCACTTTTAGGGAGAAACTAGCCTAGCCCATTTTGGAGGTGCGGGTAGGGAGAAAGAGGTAGGGAGATAGTGGTTCTAGGATTTGAATCTGTCTTCCTAAGTTAAAATTAGGCCCGTTGCCTTTTGTACCATGCTGTCTCCCAATTGATGTGACAGTCATTTAAATGTGATATGTCATTTCTTTGATTGCGAGGGTGAGTGGCTATATTAAACTTTCTTATTATTTTATTTCTTTCTTACTATTTACATTTCTATAAAATATTACAATTATTTGAATTACATTGGTGTGAGTTACTTCATCAAGTGACGCAAGGAACCCAACCTGTGATTGCGTAAGGGAGGTACTAGCTCCTGAAGTGATTACACATAGACACACACACACACACGCACACACACACAAACATTGCAATCCTGTGGGTTGCTGTAGGTGAAAAAAAATTCAATAACTAGGCCTCTGGTGAATGGAGTCTTTGGATGGCAGTCCACAGTCTTTCTAGTCTGAAAGGATCCTACCAAAACTTATACACGTAGAGAGGGGAGGTCGATTAGGATATCCTTGTTCAATTGATTTCTTCTCCAGCCCAGTTGATGACATCACAAAAGGGGACAGTAAAAGAGACAGCAAAAGTCTTAATGTATTAAAGTAAGATATACTTGCTTAGTGCTTTATGAAGTATGCAGGAGTTCTCTTTGATGGAATCAGATAACAGCTTACCACTGATTGTCAAAAATTGGTCATGTTCTAGGAAGTTTTTCAAAAGTTACCTTGAGACTCCAAAGTTAGTCAAGGAAGGAAGCATCTACAAGGAGTGTGACCCCCAGCAATCTGAAGGTCAGCCAAAAAAAATCTAACTCTTCAAAGGAGGTATCTCTTTGCCCCTCCCCTTGTACTGGTGTCAGAGAAGTGGCATGTGGGAGAGGAGGATATTCCTCTATCTTTCCTCATTATTTTATCACTGATATGGAGTTTTGCAATTGGTGCTACATATCTAGTAGGAAACATGACACTCAGCAGGGAGTGGGCCACTCAGGGGAGACATCTTTGAGGAGACTGAGCCTTGGCAGCAGAGAAGGGAACCAACTGGAGATTTAAGAGAGAATTAACTTTTATAGTTGAGATTTGAGCGGGCAAGACTGGATCTATAGACTCCAGCTCAATGACCTGTCCGGCAAACATGTTACCCCAGGAAAGGGCAGCATGAGGACATGAAAAAAAAAGACATCAAAGCCTAAAACACCAACATTGCTTTGTCAATGTGTGTTGCCTATGTTTGTGCCCTACTACCACAGTATTCTACATGTATACCCCTTCTTCCCACTAATGCAATTGTATATTTATGTACCTCAGGTTTATAGGGGAAGATCTTTTATAGATCCTGATTTTATGATGCCATTTCAGTAAATGCCTATGTTTTGATCTAATTTTGTTCTCTGGCTATCTGAATATATTAGAAATCCCCTCTAAGGGACCCAGCCTGCGAGTGTGAGAAGGAGGTACTAACTCCTGAAGTGGGTGCTACCATGGTTGCAGACTTTAAAGAGAACACAACATGATTTCTAATATACAATGAGGCACTGAAATCAGATTTTAATGGATAGATGAATATAACGAATTAAAGCTATGTTTCTTGTCAAATTAGATACTTTTTGGAATAGGAATTTTAAGAATATAAACATTTATTCAGAAAAAAATTTAAATGCTACTTTAAATGATACTTTCTTCATAAGACTTCTCTGACTTTTTTAGTTGAAGCTAGGATAACCCCAATAGTCAAAGAAATTCTCACTTTTCACGGATGAAAAATCAGCTCCAATTATATATTTTTCTTTCTATATGTAAAAGCTTTTTCCCTTTAGTTTTGACAATGTGATTTAGACTCTGTCTTGATGAGCAACGCTAGTGGACAGAATATGAATTGAATTGTTTTAAACACACATCACTTCTAAAACCAATATTTAGGTTTTTTTTCAATTAAAACATGTATCCTACTTATTCTCCAAAACATGTACTTGCTATTTGCTTTAAAATTTTGCTTGCTGTTGTTATTATATAAAATCAATATGCAAATATAGTCTTGCCCATTCCCCTATCTAGTGAAATATCCCATTGAAACAAAGATTTTTTTAAAAATGAGAAAAATAACTAAATTTGCCAAAATTAACCAACACACTGACCTCATTTGACAGAATATGCAATATTCTATGTATATAGTTTCTCCAACTCTTCAGTGAGGGGAGTCTACTTTAACTCTTCTTTGTGACTAAGTTTAGTCATTATATTTTTCCTGATAATTCACTTTTATTGTCTCAGGCAATGTGTTCAAAATTGTAGTAAATCTCCTGGCCTCCTTTATAGCTTAATCTTCTTAATTTCATCCCTTGACCTCTTATTCAGTTAATTATCATTTAATGGATTGTTAGCTACCATCTGTTCCTTTTATTTCTAAATGTTCTGTATATTTAAGAAGGTTCTCTATAGGCCATTAAAGCTATTATATTTTCAAGACTGACTAATCTCTCACTAAGTCAAATTTCATTTCCTTATCTTATGGTTGTCCACAGGTACCACTGTTACATCTTCATGATCTTGGCAATGCTCTTATTAAGGCAGATTATAGTAACTCTAAGTATTCTAAATTGTCTGAGGAAAGTCATAAAACATATCTGAGAAAGTTCTGCATTTTCACTTGTGCCCATATAGCTTTTCTTTTCATTTCTCAACTTGCCACTTCTGATCATCAGTGGCTTTAAGCATACATCACTTACCATTATTCCAACAATCTCTTTTCTGTATTTGACCTCTTTCCTAAATGTTTATGCTGATACTTCACTTATTTTGGAAGAGACTTCAACTTCTTGAAGAGTATACCAGGAGAGTACAAACGTTGGAAGATTCTATCAATCTAGAAAGAATTCAAGTAATGGGCCTGTTGTTGTTGAGACATTTTCCAGTCATGTCCAATTCCTTGTGACCCCTTTTGGGGGTTCCTTGGCAGGGATATTGGAGTGGTTTTCCATTTCAAACTTCTCCAGCTCATTTTATAGATGAGGAAACTTAAGCAAACAGGGTTAAATGACTTGTGCAGGTTCATACACATAGTAGGTGTCTGAGGCCAGATTTGAACTTAGGAAGATGTCTTTTTGATTCCAGGCCTGGTTTTTTATCCATGGTGACACACAGCTGCCAACCATGGACATAGTGAAAGTCTATTATTATCTGAGGACCAGCACAGCTAAGTTCTGAGGCTCATCACCAAAATTCTGGCTGCTTACAAAATCATCTGCATCAAGGTTTGTAATTTGCAATTAGTGGAAGGAGCAGCTGTATGATGATTTTCAAGTGTGGGGAATGCTATCTCCTCAGGTTCTACTCAGATTGCAATTCTCATTGAAAGAAGCATTTTTAAAAATAAACAAACAAACCTCTGACATTTTCCCCCCTTGGAAATGTCTAGTGTTAAATGGACAGTTAGGAAACTGGTTAGTTAATTAACTTGTGAACTCCTGTTGCAAGGAGAGGAGATAATGACCATATATAAGGAGATGCCTAGGCTGGAGAAGGCAGAACTGAGAAGGGAACTTTTGGGGTGGAGAAGGAGAAAACTTGTGGTATTCTAGCACTCTATGTTTGTCTGTTCTGTCTGTGTTGATGTTTGTGATACTTTCTATAGAAGCCCTGGGACCTTACTGGAAGCCCTGAAAGAGGCTTTTCTGGTTGTCTGTTAATAGAAGTTCTGGAGGAGGGTTTTGGAGGCCCTGGGACTTTACTGATGATTTGTATGGATCTCTTGGGCCTTGTTTGTGGATCTTTGTTGATTTCTATATTGATATTTGTATTGATGTCTTGGACCCTGTTTGTGGGTCTGTGTTGATTTCTATTCTGATGATTTGTGTTGAATTCTCAGACCTTGTTGGTGGGTCCATGTTGATTTTATATGCAGATAGTGAATTGATAATGGGCCAGCAATGTGCACGAATGTTGTTTTGGCTCTGTTAAGCTTTGTCTTCGCAGAAACAGGGACTGTGAAGGACTTGAGGTGGACTAGAAACTATGAACTTCAATATGGAACAGGAATTGGTAAAGGAACTGAATGAGGAGCTGGACAAGGAGCTGAGAGCTGTCTGCCTTTGAATCCAGGTGATCGTTGGATAGATTTGGGCAGGAGCTGGGACCGTGTAAGAGGAACCATGGAATCTGAGAGCCAGCCTTGAGTCAAGATGAAAAAACATCTCTTTGAGTATTTAATGCAAACTGAGAAGATCATGATTTACTGTGGCCTAGGGATGGGAGAACTTTGTACTCTGTATCCTGTATTTCTTCAGGATGATTGAATTAAGGATGATTGGAAACTAATCTCCAATTAGGAAGAAAGAAAACTTTTTGACTGAGAGATTAAGACAATGTGACCTAAGGGTGGAGAACTTAGACCTTTTTACTTTGTGTTCCTTAAGGAAACAAGCCTCCTTAAGGATGACTGATTATGGACTTACTAAATGATTGAGTTACTAAATGATTGTATCTTTTGCTTAAAATTATGTGACCACTTTGGTGAAAACTACGTGGCCATTTTAGTGATAAGTTGTTATGTCATAACACTGTGAATGCTATACTTTGGTTTCTGTGAATGTTTTGCCTTAATTTACTTCTGAATAAACAGAGAGTTCACTATACTATGTAATCAGACCTTGAAGGTATTCATGGCTCAAAACTGCATATGTGTATTAATCTTTAAAAATTGTGCAAGTGCAAATTCTGAAGGTAAGAGTGCATTAAAATAGAATTTATGTAGCACATAAAATATTTGACTAAGAAAAACAAGTTTACTGAGTCTTTTTCCTTTTCTCCAAACATTCTCAAACTTCCTGTTTCCTTCTAGTCAATTAAATTTTTCTCCAAATTTAATTCACTAACAAAACACTGACTTTGGTCTATACAACCTCACAATAGTTCTTGACTTTAAAAACTAATGCCACATCCAGAAAGGCATCTTTTGTCTGCCATTGTCTCTCTTTTTCAGTATATTGAAATTTTATAAAGTGAAGCTGACTCTTACTATAATCGTAGTACTGCAATCCCAACTGATAATGGTGGAATAATGATGGACAAACTCCATAGAATATTCATCTAAAGGCATGTTGAAATTTCATTATCTATTCATCATTTGTTTTTCTTATGTGGAAACAAAGGGCAGCTAGGTGGTACTGTGGATAGAGTGCTGGGCCAGGAGTCAAGAAAACTCTCCTTCTTGAGTTCAAATCTGGCCTTAGACACTAGTTATGTGATCCTGGGCAAGTCACTTAACCCTGTTTGCCTCAGTTTCCTCATCTATAAAGTGAGCTGAAGAAGTAAGTGGTAAATAACTCCAGTATCTTTGCAAAGAAAATCCCAAATGGTGTCATGAAGAGTCAGACATAACTAAATAACAACTATGTGGAAATGTAGGTTAAATTCCTTTGAGTGACTACAGATCTTTTCCAGGAGGCTCCACCATTTCTGGAACTAGACGTAATAAACACAATGCCACCACAAAGAGGAGCAGCTGGGGGACCTTACTAGTCAAAGGAACTCTCTCTTAACTTGTCTGTACAGGGTCTCTTCTATTAGTGGTGAATACTTTTGGTGAGCACAGAACTTACAACTTTATGCTATCTTGTCAGAGAATCATTGAACATGGTTATTTCTGTTGCATCCTACAAGGATTTTTGAATAATTTTGATGTATGGATAGGAGACACCTTGTTGAAAACAGCTCACAAAGAGGTGTTTTGTATTTACCAAATCAAATGCTTTTTCTTTGGTAATCCACAAACAATAACATAGTGAGATTTTATGTTCTCTACATTTTTCAGCTAACTGTGAAATACTAAAGGTGTGGTTCACTGTTGAATATTTCTGTGAAGGTCTACTGGTTCCATAATGACAACTACATTGAGAATGCCTTGATCCATAAACAGATAATTCTCATAAAGATTTTACATGGATAGGAGAGTAGGCATATAGCTTGGTTATTAGTTATTATATTGGTTAATAATTAGTTATTAGTCATTAATTATATTGGTTAATACTTATTAATTAATTAATTACTAATGTTCTTTTTTAATATCATATTTTCTCCAAAACATTCTCAAACTTCCTGCCAATAAGGTCTGAAAAATTTTATACTTTTGTTATTTTCCTTTCTTTCAAATATCTTCAGATATTGATTATTCAACACTATCAGAATTATAATCTCTCAAGCACAGATCTTTTCTACAGATGCTTTTCTTACCTTTGTTTATTTTAGTGACATTTCTACCTTCTTTATAAACACAACTGGAACTATGATGTTAGAGTCAAAGTATCACAGTTCCATTGTTTTAATAGAAAAATTTATAATGATTTCTTGAAAATTTTTGTCATTTTTTCTCTTGTTTGTAGATCTCTTTCCATTTTTGGCCTTGAAAGCTATTGGGATAATTAGTCAGTTAGCTCTCTTGCCAAATTTTCTTTTAACTGACTTTATCCTCTACTGCTTCCTTCTGATTTATAAGCTGACACTGTTTATAATTTTCCAGTATCTTCCCTACAAGATTTTGCAAATGACATTTTATTCTTTGCATTGCTTTTGTCTGCTATCAATATCTGTTTTGTGATTAAGTCATATACTTAATACAATATATTTTAATAATATGTATGTGTATATATATATACATAGTGTATATGTATATATTATATACATAATAAGCCTAAGGGCATTTAAAGACCTTCCCTGCTTTGAAAATATACTCTGCCCCTTAATAGGCTGAATACAATCACATGGAGCCTGTAGTGAGAGGAGTTTGCTGAAGGGTGGAGCAGATCCCACAGGAAACTGAGAGTCAGAGCTAGCTAGAATGGGAGGAGGAGAGGATGTGTCCCAGGGAGTCAGTTAGGCTTGTGAGTAAATTTATTGGTTTGTGGAAAGGCTAAAGGCTGGTGTGGCTCACTGTGTTGTTGTGGCTTATTAACTTCTTTGCTACTATGATAGAATCAACTTGCAGGCTTTCGGACTTGGTTTTCTAGTGTCTGAATAAATGTATTGCTTCTGTCTTCTATATGGAAGGTTTGCTATATTTTGCAATTGAGTATTATGCAGGTATATTTATAGTGATTGTGGGCACTGTAAATATTGCACTGGTAGTACAGAGGGACCCGGAAAGTTTCTGTTTAGGCCTGCCATATACAGATACTTAAACAAAAAGGGTCACTGAATGGTGGAATCACTACTGGACAGTTTCTAATTGATCTTTCCTAACAAATTAGTTTATGGTAAAATTGAATAGGGCAAGGAGAACAGTTCTTTATTAGGCAGCATCTAACTAGTTATCACTACTAATGTGACAACAACAACAACAATAGCTAATATTTATATAGCACTTACTATGTGCCAGACATTATGTTAAGCACTCTACAACTATGTCATTCGATCCTCACAACAGCTTTGTGAGATAGTGCTACTGTTATCCTAATTTTCAGATGAAAATTTTTCACACAGGGCCGCACAGCTAATAAGTGTTTGAGGCAGGATTTCATCTTACTTCTTCCTAAATCCAGGACTGGGATGTCATTTATGTACCACTGAGCTTCTCCTAACTTAATCCAATATAATCTAATAATAATTTATTAAGTATGTACTTTTTGTGAGCTATGGTTCTAGGTTCTTGGGGTACAGAGATAAAATTTAAAAAAATCAATAAAATTAAAAAACAATCCAAAAAAGCCCATAAACAGCTTGTATTGTAATGGGAGTAGAAAACATGTAAACTGTTATGTATATTATAAGCTCTTTGAGGTGATGAACTCTCTTTTGTGTCCTTTAAAATATCCCTTTTTTAATATCACAGTGCCTGGCAAATAGGAGGAATTTAAATGTTTATTGATTAATTGATGATGTTTGAGGAAGAAAGAGTGCTAATAAAAATTTTATTGACTGTCTCCTGTTCTTTTTGGCCACCATAACCAATGCCATGGCCTGAGCCCTTGGGGGATCTTTGATACTGGTGCTAGCTAGGAATGCCCTCAAACAATTTTCTTGGACCTAATATCAGGTATATGTGTGAATCTCTCTCTCTCTCTCTCTCTCTCTCTCTCTCTCTCTCTCTCTCTCTCTCTCTCTCTCTCTCTCTCTCTCCATAATAGGCTTGAATATATTGGGCCTTTTCCCACTGTGATCCTGAGGCTTCCTGAAATCACTGTAGTCCTCCAATGAGCAGAACTGCATTTACTGGTTGTATTGCTCATTTACCTCCTCCAATTCACAGGAAACCACTAAAAAGGGGACCTCCAAGAGTGTATGTCAAAATCATTTCTGAGGCTGGTGGTTTGAATGGGGCCCATCTCTGTAAAGTTTTGCTGGAAGATAATAGCTGAATTTAATAATTGATATACTTTCTCATTAGTTGCTGGATGATATGCAGTCCATTTTTGAATGCC
>JAQQSW010001360.1:6119-19050 GCA_028646575.1 Pseudocheirus occidentalis
CAGGCAATGATTATGTTATCTAATCTTCTGCATGTGAACAGTCAAATAATCTTAAATTACATAGTTCAGTATTTTCTTTTAGGATTGATTTCAATGAGTCTATATTCTCTGGAGTTTAATATCTCTATAAACCATAGGTACTAGAGAAAGTCTACATTAAGGTTATGCTCTTAAAAGCTATTATGGAAAGATGTGGGTTTGTTGAAGGTTTGTGTGCAGAGTTTAAACTCTCAATGAGATTCAGAGATGAGAGGAAGCAGAATTAGTATTGGCCTGGCTTATTATATATCTTTATAGGCAAATTATACGTCTTTATAGGCAAATAGCTTGAATACTATGGGGAAGTATCTGTAAAAGACATCATAAATGAAATAAAGATATGACTATTGACTAAAGTGCTTTACAGCAACTGTTTCTATGCCCCTGCCCTGAGCCCACCTAATATTATGGTGCATAATTTGTGTGTGAGTGTGTGTGTGTGTGTGTGTGTGTGTGTGTGTCTGTGTTGGAGGTAATCTATATCTCACTATAGGTATAGCTATATATAAAGCTCTACCTAAACCATGTGCATATACTATATATATGAGAAACATCTCACTCTAATTTAGGCACGTCTTTTGGATTTTTCTCCTGGTAAACCATCTCCATGCATGGAATCTCCTAATGTTTGAAATCTATTAATTCTTAAAGGATTATTTAAAGATCAAGTACTCTTTTCTACTGTAATTGCATCTGATTTTCTTTTAAAAGTAATTTAACAAATCTTTTAATTCAAAAAAATATTAACTGGAAAGTTTCTTGTTTGTTTTATCATGCTAGTTATTACTTTATATGCCTGAAAATCCCTTTTCACTTCTTTTATCCATAATCTTAAAATACTCTATGTTAAAATGTAGGCCCTGCTCCTGATATTGAGATTTCTATATTACTTAACACTAGATATTAAACCAAAGCCTCCATATTTTAAATAGTTATGATATTCCAGTTACATTTAGCAAACTAATGGTGCCATACCAATAATTTAATATGTAATGTATATAGTAACAATGTAGCAAACATCATATACACTTAATATGTAATATACTACATGTTTAATGATTAATGTTGTTGGTTTGATAAAGAGTTTTTACATTATAAATATTTAAAAATGGATACTGACATTTTTAATAATATTATAATGGGTATAAAAACATACTGATGTTTTTTTATTTAGGAAATAAATTTGATGTGTAAAAAAATTCTATGATTGATGAAGATTTGGAGAAATAATTAGCCAGACAGTATCAAAAGAATCTATTCAATCAACATTTTGCAAATTATCAGACATGATTGATCATTTAGAGATTACTGATACAAGTAGGAAGTAATATCTGGAAACTGATCTCTAGACACACTCATGTTCACTCTCTGAGGAGGTGCTTTTTTTAAGTTGCAGATTCCATGCACAAAGATTTGCTAGTATAAAAACTAAGCAGTAGGCCTGAATCAGAGAAAGATGAATGGCACATAGATAATGTCATTTAGATTTCCTGCAACACAAAGCTATTATAGGTCCATGCTAGGAATCTTATCTGGACAAGATCTTCCTCCTGCTTCCACTGACCTAGGCTGCATGGTTCTATACCAGATACTTCTCTACCATTTGTTGCCAGGCACTGCTTGGTTCTAGTAACCACTTTCTCTGCTTTCTGGTTCAATCACAATCTTTTGCGGCTTTTTGCTCCAAAGATGATTCTATGAAAAAATCCCATTGACTTTCTTTTTCCTTCTCCAAGGATGAAGATGTATTGAAAATAAATTTTCCCATTAGGAAACCCATTTCCTGGGGTTCTTAAACTTGGACACTCTTGTACTTAGGGTTACCCACAAGGTAAGCCTCAAAGTGTGTGCCACCAAAGAAATCTCCCTTTTTGGTTAGAAGGCTATATTCTGGGACCATTCTATCTAGGAATTCTGAAAACTCCATCCTCTCAAAAGAAGGCTTGGTCATTGTTTAGTCACTTTTAATTCCTGCCCAACTCTTTGGGGGCTTTTCTTGCAAATATACTGGAGTGCTTTGACACCATCAGAGACTTCAAATAGCTCACTGAAGTCTAGCACAGGGTCATCTCCAGTCATCCTGATCTATATCTCGGCACTGGACCCAGATGACTCTGGAGGAGATTGAGGTAGGTAACTTTGTACAGTCCTGCATCACTTAAATAAAGTTCACTTTCAAGTCATAACATCACCTTCCTTATGTCATGGTCCTCTTTAAGAAGGAAGGACAAACAATGATCTGTGAGTAGTAATAGTTGCCCTACTGGGGACCCAAATGTCCAGTTCCAGTTGGGCAACACAGCTCCCTCCTTCCTTCCTTCTTTCCCTCTTTCCTTCCTTCCTTCCTTCCTTCCTTCTTTCCTTCCTTCCTTCCTTCCTTCCTTCATCACTCTCTTCCTTCCCTCCTCTTCCTCCTTTTTCTCTTCTCTCTCCCTCCTCTCCCTCTGCCCATATAAGGAATCATATACTTACCTACAGGTGATCTGCCCAAAGGAATATACATTTTGATCGCTGAAACCTTGCAAGATATATTGCATTTTACAGGCTAAATTTCTTTTTTTGAAAGACCATTCCTTAAACCAAATCGCTCTGGCTCTCATTGATTGGCCAACAATAGGTCCCAGTCCAAGATTCACTTGGTCATAGTTGGGCTCTGTTGACTCAGAGTGAGTATAAATGGCAATTGTTACCATTTTGGCAAAAAAAAATCTAAGGTTTTACCTTCTAAGATTGATTTTGTTTTTTGGTTTGTTTTTCTTTCTTTCTTTTTTGGCACTAGGTAAAAGAGACCATTCTCTGCCTCATTTCTTACTTAGCCTTAATCACTGAATTGTAATTTTCTCAGTCAAACTGTGACCTTTTTAAGACCTTAGCTTGAAAAGGCCAAGGTCCCCCAATGCATCTGGGGCCATCTCTAATCATCCTGATCTATATCGTGCCACTGGACCTAGATAGCTCCAGAGGAAAAAATAAGGCTTGTGACTTTGCACAGTCCTCCCTCACTTAAATCCAATTCACTTGCCTGTTATGACATCACCTTCCTGATGTCATGGTCCTCTTTAAGAAAGGACAAGCAACAAATGAATGGACAAAAATCTAGCCCCTTTAAAAACTGTCATAATTGGACAGGGCAGAGTCCAGAATGAACTGTACTCTTTCAAAATTTCATCAAGTATATTGGGGAACACAAGAGATCAAGGGTCATCTTATCAACCCCCCTCTACTATATATGGGATAAGTAATAGTAACTATGATAGTAATGACTAATTGTATAATAGTTTAATATTTAAAATGTGCTTCATATATAACATCTTCTTTGATATAGCAACCCTGAGGTAGGTGATATTATTGTCCCCATTTTATTGATTAAGAAATTAAGGCTTGGGGCGGCTAGGTGGCGCAATGAATAGAGCACCGGCCCTGGAGTCAGGAGTACCTGAGTTCAAATCCGGCCTCAGACACTTAACACAAAAAACTAGCCGTGTGACCTTGGGCAAGTCACTTAACCCCAACTGCCCTCCAAAGAGCAAAAAAAAAAAAAGAAAGAAATTAAGGCTCAAAAATGTTGTTACTATAAGTAACATGGTCTTTGAGAGTCATCTGGAGCCATGAAAGTTTTAAGTGACTGTCAAATGGTCACATAACTAGTTGATATGTTAGAGAAAGGACTTGAATTTGGGTTTTCCTGACATTAAGACTGGTCTTCCATCTACTAGGCCAGAGCTGCCTCTCTGAAATTATCAGCTGAAGTTCCTATATGTCTCCATGTTCATGAATATTGCTGGAGTCATGTTTGCCTTAATGGTATTCAATATGTGAGGTGGAGAGACTTTGAATCATTTCAAGTTTTTTTTAGATACTCCATTTTAAAACTCCCAAAGGACTCCTTTAAGAGCCCTATGTCCTAAAGTTTTTACTTTCTTTTTATTTATTTTAATATGTATTTTCTGTTGCATTTATTGCCTGCCCAATGCAGTTGACATTCTGTGGTATAGCCTCCTTTGAGTGTAAGTCAGCACTTTCTGTATGTTTTAAAGGGCATTTTCTTGACACCAGGCCTTTATGCACAGTGGACTGCCTTGGGCACTCTACTTTTCCCTGTTTGCTTATAGGATGACTGGCAGAGGCACAAGGGAAATATACAGATCAAAGACAGTGCCTGTGGATACACTCAGCAGGATCCAGGGAGCAATACCCAGGTTCTCAATAATTTGTTATTGGTATTGAGGAAAAAAGTGAGGCTAGTACTCCTGAGTGCTTTAAAAAACAATGTTTTACAAAGAAAATGTGTACAATATATATATTTTTGATGTCCAATTCAAATGAGGGTCATATAGAGACATAGTAGAACATGGAAGAAAGAGAGTGACAACATGAATCAGGAAACTTTCAAAAATCCTTTGTATAAATATATTGCTCAAATAATTGAGTGTGAAAATAGACCCTATAAAAATGGTATGTTTTAGTTCAAGATTAGATGAAGAGGGGACAGCTCTGCCCCATATCTACCCACAAGAACAACAGCCACTGAAGTAGCAGCAATTGCTAGCCTTAATAGGTCTTTAAGTTTGTAAAGACTTTTTAACCTATGTTATCTCAACCTGTCAACTTTCCCACAGATATTAAAGTTCTGCCCTTAGAAATGAGTCAAGCTGCTTAATGATCAAGAAAGTTAAATTCCATGGAGAATTCAGAATCATATCATAAGTGAGGCTTTAGAAGAATTGAAACGTATGCCTTTCATGACTACTGTTCAAAAGAAGGCCACCTTTCAATATGTGCCCTGTTTCAGGCCTTTTTTGCCAGGATACTTTTGGAGAGACTGGAATGGTCTCCTGAGTATCTTTTTCGTAATTTTAATTTCACATGGAAGATGTTTCCATTGAGAGACTTTTTAACATTCAAAGTTATATGCTTCTTTCTATAAGAGACTCTAAGTATCAACTTAGATGTGAAGGTATGCGTATTGTCTTCCTCTGGACGAATAAAAGAAGAATGGTAAACACCCATTAAAGTAAACTTTTACCGCCTTGGAGGTTCCATTTTTTCATACTGTCGATGATGTGCAAACAATAGGAACTGATGTGATGGAAGGGAGAGAACATTAGACAGAGAATCTGAGGACCTGCTGGTGACTTTTGGTTCTGTCACTTGTTGGCTATGATACTTGGTTTCTTTACCTATAAATTATATAATTTGAATAAATTAAGTCCAATTAAGGAAATTAAGTCCAATTAAGTTCAGTTAAGGAATTGGACTAGATGGCTTCCAAATTCTCTTATGAATCTAAGTATTCCAAATTCGGGATGTTAGAGATTAATACATTACTTTTTTTTTGGAGGGGGAAGGCAGGGCAGTTAGGGTCAAATGACATGCCCATGGTCACACAGCTAGTAAGTGTCAAGTGTCTGAGGTTGGATTTGGACTCAGGTACTCCTGACTCCAGGATTGGTGCTTGATTCACTGCACCACCAAGCTGCCCCTATATATTACTTTTGATGTCTATGAGGTATAAGTGCAAAGACTGCAGGATTTGTAGTCAGAGGACCCAGGTCAAAATTCTTGACTCTGTCACCTGTTAGATCTTGGGCAAATCACTGAAGCTCTTTGAATTGCAATTCACTAATCTATAAAATGAGGGAGTTTGATTTTCAATAAACTCCCTTCCATTTTAAATATATGAAGTAATTAGCTGAAAAATTATTTTTAAAAAAGTAACAATACCTAGGTATATTAAAACCCAGTATGAATGATATTTTCTTGGGGGAAAAAGTTGATGAGATGAAGCAATTTTGCCTCAACTATCCCACCCTTCTCAACACCAGGTCCTAGGGAAACAAGGAATAAGTTAAATGAGGTTATATTCCATTTCTTGAAGTAACCACTAAATTTGAATACTAGGCTAAAGAAAGGGTCATAGACTACAAGGGTTGGAAGTGGCCATCTGGTCCACTCCACACTTGAAAAGGAATTCCTATTCTATGAAGCCAGACAAAAGGTCTTCTGGCCTTTACTTAAAGATACTCCCAGGGCTGCTAGGTGGGGCAGTGAATAGATCACAGGTCCCTGAGTCAGTCAGCCTCAGACACTTACCAATTACTAGCTGTGTGACCTTGGACAACTCACTTAACCCCAGTTGCCCTGTCCTTCCCCCTCCAAAAAGCAAAAAAAAAAAAAAAGAACTCCTCAAACCCCACTGAGGAGTGGATAGAATTCTTACAGATTTCTATATCAGTTCCTTATTGATTCTCAATGTCAGAATAATTTCTCTAAAGAAGTGAAACTTAGGGATCATTTTAAGGATAAGAGAATGATAGCTTGTGATGGGGCAGATTATCCTGAATATTACAGAAGAATAGAATCTTTAAATGGGCCAGTTTAATATCTTTAGCATCTCAAAACAATTCCTAAAAGAAGGTGGCATACTTAAACCCACTCTGGTGAAGATTTTCTCTACAGTAATGAACAATTTGCAAATTGAGGAACATTATAGAAGGTGATTGGTCTGGTGTTTTGAAAAAGTATTATTGAGGTATTTTAAAATCAAACAATGACATTTCTCTCTGGCCTCTACTTACTCCTGACTTTCTGGATTTTTTCCACAAAGTCACAGAAGCTTTCTCATTTGTGAATTTCTCTGTCCCTTGCCTACACAGCACAGAGCCCAGCACATTGTATGTGCTTAATAAATCATTTCCTTCCTTCCTTCCTTCCTTTTTTCTTTCCTTCCTTCCTTTTCATAAAAAAGTGCACTCTACCCCTGCAAATCCTTTTGCTGATTGATCTTTTCCTTCCAGAAACTCTGTCTCAAGGAAAGTGACCAAACTAAGTGTGTTTTTCTCCCTTTTAAGTGTTGTCTTCCACCATTAAATGCAAACTCTTTAAGTTTGAAGACTTTTTTTCTTTTTTTAACTGTATTCTTGAAGTCTCAGCTAGGGGGCAAAGCAGATATAGCACTGGGCCTGGGGTCAGGAAGACCTGAGCTCAAATCTAGCCTCAGGCACTTAGCTCTGTGTGACCCTGGGCAAGTCACTTGACTATTTTCCCTCACCTACTGGAGAACGAAATGACAAAGCATTCCAATATTTTTACCAAGAAAACCCCACAGACAGTATGGTACATAGGGTCATGAAGAATTAGAACAACTAAACAACATCTATATTTCCAGCACTTAACTCTTGGTGCTTCATCTAAATACGAAGTAAGTATTTAATAAATATTTGTTGACTTGGAACTTGTAGTCACCACATTTACTTAACCTCCTGTTTTAGGTGATTGCAGTGCATGCCAGTTTCAAAAGGATTGCTCCTACCTTTGCATTCATTCAATTGAATTCAGCACTTATATATGAGGTCTTAGAGATATAAATAACACATAAAACACAAACCCTGTTCTCATGGTGCTTCTGCTCTGATAATGGTGACTTGCATTAGACTATTTAAGGAACCCTCAGAGTTAGGCAAGAACTGTGTATATAGAAATAATATTATTCATTAAGAAGGCAAAAATAGAATGTGAAAATAATACCATAATCTTTTCTGTGATGCAATTTGCTACAATAAGAACATGTAATGATGAGGAGTATTTGCACAGGAACTTGAGAGGGTATCTTTTAGCTGATCTATTATGGTACAGTCATCATTTGGAAGATAATTTATCACACTAGAAGAGTTGCATTGTGTGTTATAAATTACTATAATAATACTCTGCACCTGATAGTTATTAATTTTAGTTCAATCTGATTTATCATAGCATTAAACCATTCTGTTTGAAGAGAGACAAATTGAAGTTCATTTTCCTGGTAATCTGAGAAATGGTAAGCATCAAATGTTCAAAAATAATAATTAGATGTTGAATGCAATGGTATTTTCCGAAACAGATCTAGTGATCACCTAGGAATGATAATTGACTGAATCCTTAAGAAAAAAAATTCTCATATTGCACCAAACCAAATGTTACATTTTAAAGTATCCTATAATCTAATTACGACCAACCTCAGAAATTATTTTCATCTCATTTTAGTATTTACTTTTGCCAGCCAAGTTGGTTGTTGCTATTGTACACTGGGGCTGGGGATTGTCTGTAAGTACCTTGAGAAAAGAGGAAAAAAAACAATATTGTTTATTTTGTGGGTGCTTCTTTCATTCTCACCTCAAGCCATATTTCTCAAGAAGCTTGATTTCTATTTGGACCATTCTCATGACTTATTTTTGACATAAAAATATTATTGCCTATTTAAATTGGGATTGGAGTTAAATCCTGGGACTTCGTGGGTAGGGCTGAGGACTTTCCAGAAGAATCAGAGGAGTAAGGCAATGATGAAACATATAGATAATTTTCTTTGGTTCATTTAAAAGAAGCCCCATGCTTTAACTGCAGACACCCAAGTGAGTAGAGAGGGCAAGATAGAACAGAAAAATGAGGCATATTAGGGTACCCCCATTCCCCCAAACTGAGACTACAGCCTATACCCCCCAATCTAGTAGAACCCTCTGGTCCATATCCCCCTCCCTCATATAGATTATAGGCCTTAGTGGCAATAGGAAAATCAATCAATAAGTACTTATTCAATTGTTACTATGGGCTAGGAATTGTTAGGCACCAAGGGTGAAAAAAAATGTGTTTGCAAGTAGTTTACATCTTATTGAAGTGTAGGCAGAGTAAATAAATAAACCGCAATCAGCACTCACACACATTTAGGGAATAGATTTTTCTACATTACAAACAATTGTTTTTAATTTGCTTCATTTCTAATATAAATTCCAAATTAGGTACTTGAAAGTTCCATTCACAGATTTCCAGTGAATATCTATACAGTTATGTTAAATGTTATTAAAATCTTCTAATATTTAGGACTGGAACTTCCAAATAACAATTTTTATCATATATGCAATTTGTACCCAAGATGTTTTTTTTTACAATATAGTAGTAGAAGTAGTAGTAGTAGTAGTAGCAGTAGTAATAGTAGTAGTAATAGTAGTAGTAGTAATAGTAGAAATAGTAGTAATAGTAGCAGCAGCAGCAGTAGTAGTAGTAGTAGTAGTAGTAGTAGTAGTGAACATTTATATAGTACCTAATATATTACAGTCACTATGCTAAGTGCTTTTTACAACTATTATCACATTCTATCTTAGTATTCCTTTATTTCAATACCCTGAATATAAGAGAAATTAATATTTGTTGTGTGGATAAAGAATTAAATCAAATGCCAACTTATTTTAATGGGGCATTATACAATAGCCCTTCCTTTCCTATTTCAAGTAAGATAATGTATATCAAACATTTTTCAAAACTTGGAATAAAAAAAGTCAGATTTCAAGCTGGAAGGGACTTTACACATTTTCCATTCCAACTCCCTACTTTTTTAAAAGATAAAGAAACTGAAGCTGAGATGAAACTAAGGTCCTAGAGGTTAAGTCACCCACCCAAGGCCACATAAGCAGTAATCAATAGAACTTGGATTTGAATTCAAGTCCTCTTGGTCCAAATCCAACATCTCTTTATTTTTGTTTTCTTTTTTTTAAAAAAAACTTAATAAATATTAACTAAGCTTTAGTAAAGATGAAAATTTCAATATGCAAAGAAAACTTAAAAATGATTAATACATCTATTGCAAATTGCTTTATTTTTAATGTATATCAAATTTAATATGAAAGCAACAAAAACTGCCTCATCTCTCTCCCCTCCAAACTTTTTTCTATTCTCTTCTGAGTGTTTTTGTAAGGTTTTATTGATGTTCTTTTCTTTGCTTTGCTCTTTTTAACAAATCTGTTTATCCCTGTCCACCAATTTGTCTTTAACTTTCTTCCCTTCACTCTCCCCACAACAAACAAAACTTAAAAATAGCAGAAGCTCTTCCTTGCAAAAAATAAGCATGCAAAACAAATCCATTCATTGACTGTATCTAAAACTGTCTCTCTCCCTCTTTATTTCTGATCTTTCATGTCTCTGCAGAGAGATAGAAGGAATATTTCATCAACAATCTTTAGAAACATGCTGTTAGATATTACATTGCTCAAAGTTTTTAAGTCTTCAGGATTATTATCCTTTATAGTAATGTATTTTCTGTATAAATTGGTCAGTTCTACTCTCTTTACTTGGTATCAGTTCTTACAAGATCTTTCTGAATCTTTCCCTTTGTTCTTTCTTGTGATGTAATAATATTCTATGACAATCACATAATTTGTTCAGTCATTTGCCAATGCTTTTCCAGTTCTTTCCTACAAAAATAACATGGCTATTAATGCTTCTTTTAGATTTGTCTTTTCCTCTTTTCTTGAATCTCTCTAGGTGTTGGCCTAGGAATGGTATAACTGGGTCAAAGGGTCTGCCGAATTTAAGACTTTTTCATTATAGTTCTTCAGGGTTGTTGGTTTCCTTAAATGTGAGGTATCATCATCATCATCATCATCATTATCACCATCATCATCATCAGACAGATATCATCATTATATGACATTTAATGAATACATGGATATACATTCATATACAATACAATAAATTAATGAACACATAAGCAAGGTGCCATCCCTGTTATAATCCTTATCATCCTTGAGCAAAAGCGCAGTCTGTGAGCACAAAACAAATACTACATTTAAAGGACTTAGTTTTTCTGAACTGTGTTCATTTTTACTGTTATTCATGTTATACACAGAAGAGAATGTCAAAGACTTGTTAAGTACATATGAAAAGGTAAACTTCAACTGCATACAGATTGTTTTTACAATTGTAGCCAACCCACTTTTGCCATAGAGAGATTCATTTTAATGCTCTTTTACCTAAAAGTAAAGGAAGGATCTATATTCTCACTTCTAGGTCTGATAAAAATAAACTAGATGTTTATATTCATGAAGATTAAGTAAGGCTGCAGAAATCAACAATAAACTAATTCCTCTTTCTTTTTATTTAGTTACATTTTAATTACTCATGTGTAAATTATCCTATGACTAAATTGGCTATGGAAACCTCTCCTCTGTAGTCCAGTTTGGTTCTGGGCTTTCTATGGTAAAACTCAGACAGTATGGATAGGTTTTTTTTTTTAGGTCATAACATGTGTATTTTTCTTCAAGTGTAAAAATTAAGTGAAATTGATTTCTAAAAATAAAAAATATACTGTTAATACCTACATCTTGGTAATTGAGAATAGCTTCTGTTATTAATTCTTTATTAATTTTTATTAATGAACAGTGCAAATGGCTGAACATTGTACACCATTATATCATCTTATAGGTAAATATTTTAAGGCACTTAAAATACTTTCATAAATATATAGACACACAAATATATAGGCTGTGTCTTTGCAGAGAGAATAGAGATCTATTTTTCAATAGAGAAATTCTTCGACTTTATTCAAGAACACTCTCCCAACTAAGCCAATCACCTTGCCAGGGCAAGAATGGTAGTAGATACACCATCCATCAAAGTTAGAACTACTTGCATGAATATGGCACAATATCAGCTGAGGCCACAGGATATGGATGTCTTCCTAGTTACCTGACGACATGAACTGCTATAAGTAGCAGGTGGGCACTGCTCATTTCTGCTTGTCATTTCTGGATATTTGTGTACCTTGTCTCCCTGAGATTATCTAATATGTTGGCACTGAGCCTTAGAAGTAAAGTGTCATTATTTGGCAAAGCATCGCCTGAGACCTTATGAAGCTATTCTTGTTCCCCTTGTTGCTTTGAAAATTATACAAATTGATTCAAGGGGGCAGAGCCAAGATGGTGGTGTAGAAGCAGGAGCGTCCCACAACTCCCATGCTGTCACCCTAAATAACCATAAAAATATGACTCTGGATACATTCTAGGACTCTCAGACTCAAAAAAATACAGAAAACACATCTCGGCAGCAGGCGATCAATGCAGCAGGATGAGCCTGAGGCTGGCCCAGCTTGAAACCGAAACCTCGCCCCAGGGGAGTAAGAAGGAGCCAAGCCCAGCTAGCCAGTCTACAAGAGAAAAGAGCTACAGCCTCCAGCAAGGCCACATCTACCAAGGTGAGAAAAATAGGGATTAAAGAAAGGTGTGAAAAATAGGGATTAGAGAAAAGCAGCTGGCAGAAGGGCCTCATCCTGCAGGCCTGCAGGCTGGGAGCTGAGAACAGCCCATCCTGAAAACACCATGTGGCCAGGCTCCAGGGTGGCCAGGAGGAGGGAGCCTCCAAAGCCACAGCATGAGTCTACTTCAGAGAAGATCTAAAGCACCTGGAGCAATCTGCATAAGCCAGGATTAAAGGTCAGTGAAAGTGAGTGAAGATTTCAAGCTAAAGTTGGGGGAGGAAAAGCAGTTTGGTCAGTCTACCCCCAGGGCAAGGAAGCAGTGGGGGAAGGGCAGGAACTGCTGTAACCTGTGGATGCCCCCACTGGGGTGCTTCAGAGCCCCTGGCCTGTGGATCCTGCAGAGGGGCTGAGTTGATTGATCAGGCCCAAGGGCTCTTGCGTTGAGCGGCCTGGATCCAGATTGTGGTCTTTGGTGGTGGTCATAGGGAGTGCTTTCAGCAAGCCAAAGCTAGGGGAGGCTGCAACACCCCCCTAATAGCTCCGGCAGCTGGGAAAAAGAAAACAATTAATTGACTGGCCAACATGAGGAAAAGGAAGCAAAATAAGAACAAAAATAAAACTCTAGAATCCTTTTTTGTGGACAAAAAGGATCAAAGCATGGAAAGGGTGGAAGACAACACAGTCAGAACTCCCACACCAAATGCTTCCAAGACACTTGAAGAATTCCTAGTAGGTATAGATAATCTAAAAAGGACTTTGAAAATCAAATAAGAGAAGTGGAGGAAAAATTGGGAAGAGAAATGAGAATGATGTGAGAAACCATGAAAAGAGAGTCAACAACCTGACTGAAGAAAACAACACTTTAAAAAATAGATTAAATCAAATGGCAAA
>JAQQSW010001361.1:0-19046 GCA_028646575.1 Pseudocheirus occidentalis
GATTACACATTTATTAAACGTCTGAGGTCAGATTTGAACTCAGGTCCTCCTGACTCCAGGGTTAGAACTCTTATCAATTGCACCACCTGGCTGCCTTGTAATTTTAATCATTATAATAATAAAGAAAAGAGGATATTTTTACTTACAGAGATGGCATTATAAATGCACTTTAAGTCCTGGGCCAAGGCTTCCTCAACTATGGAATAGGAAGGAGAGGTGGGATTGGACTAGAAAAGTTTTGAGGTTCCTTCCATGCTTCGCTTAGTGATCTCATTGACTCCCCAGACTCAGTTGTCATCTCGATCCTGATGAGTCTCAAAACTCCTTATCCAGCCCTAACTTCTATGCTGACCTCCAGTCTGATATCCCCAATCACATGACCTCCAGTCTGATATCCCAAATCACATGGCCTCCAGTCTGATATCTCCAATCACATGACCTCCAGTTTGATATCCCCAATCACATGACCTCCAGTCTGATATTCCCAATCACATGACCTCCAGTCTGATATCTCCAATCACATACTAGATATGGCAAACCGGATATCCTGTAGACATCTTAAACTCAACATCACCAAAACTGAACTCTTTCCCTCACAACCATCACCTCTACTAAATTTCCATGTTGAGGGCACCATCACTCTCCCATCAAGTTCACAATTAAGGCATAATCCTTCAATCTGCACTAGCTTTTACCCCTCCTCCCAATATCCAATCTGTGGCTAAGGACCATGTATTTCATGCCTGCAACATCCCTATTGTATGCTCAGTCCTATCTCTTGACATGACCCACACCGGTATAGGACCTCATCTCCTTGGGCCTGTCACCTACTGGTTGTTCTCCCCACACTGTCTCTCCTCACTCCACTTTCCCCTAAGCTATCACATTGATTTCCCTAAAGCAAATATGTGACCATGTCACTGTCTACTCAGTATACTCCTTGGTCTTCCTATCACCCACAGAATCAAATACAAAATCCTTTGTTTGGCATTCAAAGTCCTTCATAACCACCACCACCCCAACATTTTCATTCTTTTTACATTTTACAATCCTCTCCCCATATACTCTTTGATCTGGTGACACTGGCCTTTTTCCTGTTCCTGGAACAAGATACTCCATCTACCTCATCCAGGCATTTTCCCTGTCTATCTCTCATGGGTGCAATGCTCGCCCTCCTCATCTTCACCTCCTGATTGCCTTGACTTTCTACAAGTCCCAAGTAAAATCCCACCTTCAAGAGGAAGTCTTTCAGATCCCTCTTAATTTTAGTGCCTTCCCTGTTGGTGGTCTACTTATCTTGTATGTAGCTTGTTTACTTCTGGTCTCCCCATTAGACCATGAGCTTCTTGTGGGCAGAAATTGGCCTTTGCCTTTCTTTGTATCCTCAGAGCTTAGCACGGTGCCTGGAACATAGTAGGTGCTTAATTAATTATTATTGACTAATTCTAGATTTATTATCCCAATGTATGATGCTTTTTTTTCAGTAGTCATGATATATACCTTCTCCAGGCTTCTCAGATCCAACCATGGGTATTTATTAGAGATCTAATAATTCTTTTGACAGCAAACATTCGAGTGATTTGAAATATTTGGGAAAAAATGTTAAGAGAAGTAAAATTTAACTCGCTAATTTATCTGAGGGTGTTTCTGTACAATTTCAGCAGTTTGAAATTTGTGCTTTTTTGTTGCCTAAACAAGTAAACTACAGAATTTAAGCAAAAATTCTGTATTCTAAAAAAAGAAAGTTGAAAAGAGAAAGAATAAGGAAGATATAGGAAAATTTTATTTTAAAAATACCATAAAATGTAGAGATTGGTACCTAGAAATTGGATAAAGCATTATGGGGTTGATTAATAAAGCAATAACAGCTTTCTAAATTTCTCTACTGGCCCGATGAAAGTAACACTCGTTCCTTTTAAAGTTAATGACAAAGGAAAAAGTTAAAACCAGCGAAGTAAGGGCTTTACCACTTTACTTCCCAACACAGAACATAAGTTCTCTTTCATTAAAATAGCACTCATGCTAATCTGCTGAAAAGTTTTAAAACAGGATGGTTTTTATTCATAAGGGATTTATAGCATATACACACTGAAGCCCAGATCAGATTTTATGTTTTTTTTGTTTTTGTTTTTTTCCCTTTTTTTAAGTTTAAACTAATAGATAAGGATTAAGTTATGATGTACTTTATTTTGTTCTTAAGAAAATGCTGTTGGGACCACTGGTCTCTTCAGGTGGCAACTCCATTTGTAACTGGATATCCTCACTAGGTTTGTGGTCAATTAACTTCTCTCTGCTATTAGCTTCTGGGATTTATCTCTTCAGAGCCACCTGCTGGTCATTTTAGCTACCATCTGCTAGAATTCAGTGGCTAGGAAGTCACTACTGGATAAGGGCAGGCTCCTAGCTCTTCAGCTAAGGGGCTATGTACGCACACTTCACTCTCATGCTGCTACCTGGTTTGGCCTACAAATGTATTTGAGCCATAAAAATAACTAAACTAAACAGACAAGGCCATTTTGCTGCACTCTCTTGGCCTACATTTTTTTCATTATTATGAGGCAAGTGTTGCACAGTGGCTGGTGACTTGGAGTAAGGAAATTTGTTGCGGCTGTTCAGTCATATGTGACTCTTTGTGATTCCATTTGGATTTTCTTGGCAAAGGTACTGGAGTAGTTTGCCATTTCTTTCTCCAGCTCATTTTATAGGCAAACAGGGTAAGTGACTTGTCCAGTGTCACATAGCTGCTAAGTATTTGAGGACAGACTTGAACTCATCAGATGTGTCTTTTTGATTCCAAGCCTAGTGCTCTATCCACTGTGCCACCTAGCTGCCTGGGACCTTGGGAAAGTTATTTAACCACTCAGTTTTAGTTTTCTCACTTATAAAATGGTAGTAATAATCACAATCATAATCATAATACAGACCTCCCAAGATTGTTGTGAGGGTCAAATGAATATATGTATACACATATGCATAGACGTACATATACATTGATAGATATTTATACACACACACACACGCATATAAATTTTGTAATCCGGTCTATTAGTAACAAGGGGGAAAAAAACAATAGCCTAGTTTGGGTGATATATTTTGACCAGTGAAAAAAAAACATGCTGTCTCCTTATAATAGTCATTAGGATACATGCCACTTTTGGTCATCGCTCCCATCCGGGAAGATCTTAATTTTTTTTTTAATTTCCTAACTTATTGTAATTGTTCAGTTGTGACACATAAAAATTTTGTCAGATCTAATTCCCTGTACTGTGACTTCAGGGTCCATAGCCTTTGTAAAAGTGAGGTTTCTGGCTAACCTAACCCTGGAGCACTGCCTATCTATATAATCCTTAAGATTAAGCTTCATTGTAAACAGGCAATATCAGAGGGTAATTAATGATACTTCTTATCTGTTGCTTGTATTTTCCACCAAAAATACTTCCCACCGCCTGACTCTCAGATCTTAATTTTCCTTATCTTAAAACTTCCAATGTCTAAAACTCCGTAATCCTAATCATAACACCTTAGTTCAAATAATTCATATGACAAAAGTGCAGTCAACAAAAGGATACAGGCAGTGAGCTGTATCTTAAGGGAGTTGATTATCTGTTCCTTAGATTCCCAGGTTCCCAGGTTCCCAAACTCAATTTTTTTTCAATTCAATCAGGAACTAACAAGTTTTGTGTGATTTATATATACTAACCAAGCTCTTAAGGTCTCAATAAGCCAGAATGCCAGTTTATTCATTTACAAAGCTATACTCATGCCCAACAGTTAAGATTGACCAACAGAGGCACCCCTCTTCTTGACAGTTCATGTCAAGGATCAGGGGACCAATTTGTAGGACAGAAGGGTGGCCGATGAATGTAGAATTAAAACAAAGCAAGTTGAATGTTCTAAAGGTATATTTCTGTTATGCTGCAATTAGTCTGATAAAATACCACTGTCCCCTTCTGCACTCTAGAGATACCAAAAGGTAATGTGACATAGTGGAAAGAGGGCTATTCTTAGAGTCAGGAAAATTCTGCTCCAGACATTTATTTCTTGTGAAAAAGGACATGTAATTTAATTTCTCTGAACTTCTATTTTCTCATGGAAATAACATTTGCACTATTTCCCAGATCTGTGGTGAAAAGAAAAAATGCTTTGTGAGTCTTACAGTGTTATGAAAACATGAATTATTATTGTTGCTTTAAAGAACTAAGCCCGATCATCTAAAGATGAGGGCATCCTCTCCACTGAACAAAGGTGGAAAATTATAAATTGTTACTCCCTCGTTCTCATTTTCCAAACACTAAGCAGATCACTTCTCTTCTGTTTGCATTTTTCACTGAGATATAACCTGCCTCAGAACTGTTAACATTTCTGTGATTAGTTTATCTTGCATAAGCTATATTTTAGAGTAGCTCATCTCTGAGGTCTTGTAGCAAGACACTTTTTTCCCTATTATGTGGGGATCCTTATTGTCTCCAGCAAAGGATACAACCCTTCCTAGATCTGTATTTCTTATTCACTCCCTAACCTTTGACCTTTGATTCCTTTGATTTAAGGCTGTGCTATAGCCCCCACACACATATTATATGTCTGTATATACACATGTATATACACATGCATGTATACATACATGTGTGTATCATGCAGTATATCTAGTTTCATATGTGGTACATATATACATGAATACATATATATATTATATTTTATAGAGCTTCATTCATAATCTTCATTCTTGGCAGGTTTATGTGTTTAGGGATGCCTGGTCTTCTCAGCTTTCTTATAACCCTCTCAGTTCTCCATATCACATTGTAACATGAATATTTATACATGCAAAGCATGATGGATCTGAAGTAAGGATAGAAATATGTAGGAATTTTTTTTCGCTTAAGCAAAAACATATTTGGGGAAGGGGTGGCAGTGGAAGCATAGAATACATTCTGGGATCATTTAGAAAACTATGAAATTTAAAAGTAGAAGGGACCTTTATTTGATCAAGTCATACATTCTATAGATGGAGCAGCTGAGGATCCCAGTTAAGTGTCAAATAATTTGTCAAAGGCACATACAGAAGAAAAAAATAATAATTCAGTCTAGGTTCTCAAACTCCAGGGCTAGGGTTCATTCCACTGCATCACACTGAAAAGTGATTCTCACAACAATGTCATGTGTTTAGCATCTCAGTTTTCCTCAGAGAAAGAGAAAGGGGTATTAGATTAGAATTATATCTAAAGTACTGTAAGTCTAGGGGAATTTTGTTGTTGTTTTGGTTTGGTTTGGTTTGGTTCAAGTCACTTTCCTGGACATTTTGTCTGAAAGAAAAAGGAATCACTGCAAGTTCACAAACTCATATTCAATTCCTTTCTGCCAAATGCTACTTATAGAAAAAAAAGATCACAAATAATGAATAACAAGTAAATTCATTTTATCCAAATAGAGAACAACAAATTGATGACATTATGCAGGTTAGAATATGCCAGAAAATATATGAGAGTAAGATATTTCAACTCAACCAAGAAAGAGGTCTTGATCTCATACATAGGGAAATTCCCCCAAGAAGTCAAGAAGTCTCTATAGAGTAAAGTGAACAATTTTGAGGTCTTGGCTCTTCTACATGTCTGCTGCTTCCTAAAATCTCTCTCTCTCTCTCTCTCTCTCTCTCTCTCTCTCTCTCTCTCTCTCTCTCTCTCTTTCTCTCTCTCTCTCTTTCCCCCACACCCCATTAGTCTCTCCCTGAAGATACCCTTTATGTTTCTTCTCACAGAAGGAATGAAAAGAATGTTCCTCTTCTCCAAAGCTCTAGTACCAACTTTGCCTCTCATGTAGGCATGAGTCATCATTCTCTCCATCAGTTCAGAATTACACCTAAGCAGCAACAAACTTAACACCTCAGGCTTGAACTCAGGGTTATATCTTCCAATAATTGAAGCTAGCTATCAAGTCACTCCTGCCTACCCATGCCATACACATACTCTCATCAAATATACCCAAGTCTTCTCTTCTCTCCTTTAATCATCCTAGTCAGCTTCCTGTGAACAGACTCTCATCGTTAACATCCTTCCTAAAAGGTGGTGCCAAGAAGTGGGTAGAGTACACTGGCTCTAGTCTGACAAGGATGCCATAGTGCACCAAGCCTATCAGTGCACCAAGCCTATCAGTTCCCTAATTCTGAACACAGAATCTCTCTATTGATGTAACTTACGATCTTATTAGTAAGATTATTAACAATTATTATTGCTTCATACCATTTGCTCAGATTGAATTTGTAGTTCACTTGCCCACCAAAAACCCTATGTGATTTTAATAGTAACTGTCCAACTATACTTCCTCATCTTCTGATATTTTAATGCAAATATAGGTCTTACATTTATCCTACTAGATGTGATTTTGTTGTATTCAATCCATCATTCTATGGAGATCTTTTTTTTTTTAATTCTGTCTTTGTCTTCTGATATGTTAGGTAGGGCAGCTTGGTGGCACAGTGGATAGAGACCTGGGCCTGGAATCAGGAAGACCCAAGTTCAAATCTGGCCTCAGACACTTACTAGTTTTGTGACTCTGGGAAAATCACTGCTTACCTCATTTCCTCAATCTGTAAAATGAACTGGAGAAGGAAGTGACAAACAACTCCAGGATCTTTGCAAAGAATACCCCAAATGAAGTCATGAAGAATTGGACACAACCACTGAAAAATGTTGGCCTCTCAGCTTCTGAAATCTGATAATCATGTCATCTATGCCTTCATCCAGGACATTGGCTAAAAACTTGTAATCAAAGATAAGTGCCTGGGGCCATACACTAGAGACCCTTCTCCAATATGATATCAGTCCATTCATCATACTCACTGGGTCCATTTGTAAAACCATTTCTTAATCCATCATTTTATAGTCCGATTCCTCCTGAAAAAAAGCAGCACTTCTGGGACATTTGAAAGAAAAGGGCAAAGAAACTGCTGGAGTGGATTGTGGAAGACAGTTTTTTTTCTTTTTTTAAGGTTCTGTCTTATCATTCATGAGATCTACTTTTCCAAAGGCAAAAGTAAACATATCTTTACAATAATAATTTTGAATTCAATTCTCCAAAGTTATTTCAGCCAGAAACTGAATTAGAAGTGACAGGTAGTTTAACCAGAATCATAAACTCCTGGCATAGCTATCTGGAAATATTCTCAGCTGAGAAGTATACTGCCCTTGCTAACCAGACTTTAATGTTTTTAGGACTTATAGCCCTTTGGGAGCTTAAGCTTATGACTCTAATAAGGCAAAAATGACAGCTAAATACATTGGTTTTTAACTGAGGAGGTGTGTGTGTGTGTGTTTTGGAGCACAGTGGGTTTATGGAGAAAGGCTACAAGCATCTGAGAATGGCACCTCTTTCCCAAATGGTGGAAATTCTTCATGACAGACATGGAAACTGGAGAGGAGATGTGTCACAGAAAAGGGAAGGTGCAAAGCTGGGCTTCTTTAGGGACTGCAGCAGTCAGGCTGCTTCTTTGTCAGTAATTGTGAGTGAGAGTCTTTCTTTTTGTAGCACTGTTAGTTGTCGCCCAATTGTAACAAAACCCAGATTAAGTGGAATATTCAGGCAATAGGTTGTTCTGGCTAACTGGATTTTCTTGGTAACTCAGAGTTAACACCAAAATCTATCTTGTTTCAAACTTCGCTGAGTAAATTTTCTAAACTGTATGAGTTCACTTTCTTATTCCACTAGTAAATAGGCCATAAATCGATGTGTTAAGGATCTGAGAATTTGTTGGATATACTGAAAATAATTTAGTTATTCTTTTTTTTTAAATCAAATTAAAGAGTACACTGGCCTTGAAATAAAGTGAACTCATCCAGTTTATGCCTGTTCCAACACTGCCTTGAGCATGGTCATTTCAGCATCTCAAAGCCTCAGTTTTCACAACTGTTAAATGGGAATGATATTGTCCCTATCTACTTTACAAGGTTTAAGAGAGTCCTTTCAAAATTTAGAACGTGAAATATGAGAAGAGATTATCCCTGATAGTATCCCAGAATCAATTATCAGTGCAAAGTAAATTAACTATAGGGGACCTAGACTAAAAGGGTTTTGAACCTAGAACATACTCTGAAAGCTGTCTTTGTGGGAGAATCAACTTATTGTCTGTGAGTTGTTACTTTCTCCAGAAGCTAATCCTATTCCTAGATACGGGTTAACCAAACATTTTCCAAAAAATTCAAAGTGCTCCTTTTGCTTAAATTGCCTTATGTGATGTCCTTAGTCTCATCAAGAGATAAAATAAAAAGCCAGACATCCATGGCTCATGCCAAGTTCAATAAATTTAAAGCCATTCCCTGGGCATTATAAATGTCATTTTATTTCAATGATTTCCTTTCCCTCTGATCTTTGTTTACAGAATCCATAGAGAATTTCTCTCTAATGCCATCCTTATTTATCAATCTGTTTCAGCTAGAAGTGTTATACAAGAAGAAAATTGCACAGCTCCTGGAGATAATGCTCAATTTTCATTTGATTCAAGTCCACAGTAGATTTTGACTTTAGTCCAAGGTTTGTAGCTGATTGCATCAAATGGCAGTGTTTTTGTTGTTTTAATTTCAGTATAGAATGTACTTCATTATCTTTTTTGACAACCTACTTATTTACATCTACCTTTGAAGTAGTTTAATCTACCATCCCTCTTCCAGTGATAAAGGTGTTTTATATGTTTTCCTGTTTAGCAAGCCTCCATTTATATGAGGATGGTTGGTACAGGAAAATCCATCTAGCAGCATCTACTCCAATAAGTCCAGCAGATGGCAGCAGAGAGCTGTTTTTCCTTGCAGAGCTGGTAGTAATCTCCGAGGTGGAATCTTGAGTTGTGTGTTTAAACTGCATCCAAGTAAAAATTGACAAGTATCCCAGGGTGGCCATATGTATCACCTGAAAGTAGTTCAAAGTAAAAGATATCATAACGTTGTGAGTAGCAGATAAAAAGAGAGCAAAGACATTTCTTGCCCAATGGCTAGAAATAAACTAAAAAGCTGTAGAAAAGGTGACTTTGGGATTTTTTTTTGGGGGGGGGGAATAAAAAATGAGCCAAAATTCTACTGAAATTACTCTTTATATGTGTTCCTTAGTATATCATGGATGGCTCTTAGTGGGGGCCACTAGTTCAGTTGTTTTAACTGAATTGATAGATGTTTTCATAGAATTTGACCAACTCTTCTAATAAATTTATAAGGTGATAGAATTTAGAGCAAGAAGGGGAACCTTCAAGGCCCAGAGAAATCCTTGCCCAGCATCATACAGGTAATGCATAGTAGATGGAGGGTCAAATATAGATCTTCTGATGACCAAATACAATATACTTTCCACTTTCTACATATGAAGAAACTGAGTCAAATGGGTTACACAGCTAATAAATGTCTGAGCATGGATTTGAACTCAGGTCTTCTTTACTTCAGGTGCATCACTCTATCCACTGCACCACATAGCTCCCCTACCCAAAAAAAAAACCTATCGTTTACATAGTTATTTAAGGTTTGTGAAGTACTTTATATATGTTATCTTCCTAATCCATACAACAATCCTGTGAAGACTTGTGGTGTTAGTTTCATTTTTACAGATAAAGAAACAAAGACTGGGAGAGATTAAATGAGTTGTCCAGGTTCACACAGCTAGTAATTGTGTAAAGCAGGGTTTGAATTCTGGTCTGCCTGATTCTAGGCCCAAGGCTGTACCACCTAGTGCACCCTTATCAATGAAATCAAGTAATCTATTGAAAGATAGACATACCAAAAAGTCATTACCAGGCACAGTGAATAAAGCCCTGACCCTGGAGTCAGGAGGACCTGAGTTCAAATTCGACCTCAGATACTTAAAACTTACTAGCCATGTGACCTTGGGCAAGTCACTTAACCTCAATTGCGCTGCCTTCCTCCCTCCAAAAAAAAGAAAAAAAATGAATACTAACAGTTGACTTTAATCCTGCAGTTTACCAAACACTTTCCTGCCAACGACCCTATGAGTTTAGGGGGTTAAATATTACCATCTTCATTTTTTAACTGAGAAAATTGAGGGTAAGAGAGGTAAAGTAACTCCCCCAATGTTGATCAGCTACTAAAGTGCAGCTCCAGCCCTTGAATTCAGGTTGTCTAACTCTCAGTCCACTGCTGTTTACATGACATCATGCTACCGTCTGGGGGATGGAAGGGATAGAGTAATGTGCCTTCCCTCAGAAAGACCTGAATTCAGACAAACTCTCCTGCACTTAACTAGCCTTGGGTAAGTCACATAACTTCTATTTGCCTCAGTTTCCTCAGCTGAAAAATAGGGGTAATAGCAGTACCCACCTCATAGGCTTGATGAAGGGTCAAATGAGATGATATTTGTGAAGTATCTAACACAGCAGCCAGCACATAGGAGGCACTTAATGAATGCTCATTTCCTTCCTCCATTTCTTTCTTCTTTCATTCTTCCCTTCCTTCCTTTTCTCCCCACTTCTTTCCACAGCAAAGTTGTAAAAGATAAAAAGTTCAACAGGCTTCAGAGGGGAAAAAAAGCAAAGTCATAAGTAACAACCTGATTTGAAAACTAACAAAGAGATTGGCTGGTAACTAAAGGAATTTCTGCAGACTGATCCAGTATAGAGAGGTATGCAGAATTGATCTGTCTGATTAGTCATATTCTGTTCACCAGTCAGTCAGCATTTATAAAGATTTACTATATGCCAGACCTTGTGCTTAGAACACCTTTGTATACAGGGAAAAAATGTGGTCCCTGCACTCAAGGAGTTCACATTATACATTATCCTTTCCACATCATGACTTTCCCCATTGCAGTTTCGATATATGATGAATCACCATAAGAAATTGAATGGGAATTTTGAGAGCTTTGCAGAAGCCAAAGATGACTTTCAAAAGCCAGTAGACAACACAGAGCCTATGACCAAATACTTAACTCAAATTTTAAAATAAGGTATTGTAAGCACCCAATAAAATGAAAAGAAAATATTTCAACTTCTCTTATATAAAGGGAGGGCTAAAAAAAATTTATGATGATTTTTCAGATCACTGGGATGCTGCACCCCTAACTCCCATGATGTGGAAAGGGGATATAGTGTAATGAGGAAGACAAGATGTATAGATGACCACAGGCCAGTGGGACTCTGACCCTGATGGCTGAACAAGCCCTCTCAGGTAAAGAACCTCGTGATGTGCTTGGATTGGTTCCCCATCCCCCTGCAAAGAGTTCAAACACACAGGCATGAGGATCACATCCTTGAGATAAGCATGGCAAATACACCCACGGCCTGGGAACAAAGAGGTGCACAATGTCTGCAGGGGAAAAGAATTAGAAAGAAGATTTTTGGCTCTATATAGCTTGCTCCTGGAAGAACAAACATGGGGTCTCTATTTTCCACCATTCCAGAAGTCCCATCTCTTTTTTTGCACCCACTTGCAACCTCTGGGTATGTGATTCTTTCTCAGGCCTACTAGGGAACAGCAGGGCCCCCCACACTTTCTCAGCCCTGCTACAGGACAGCAGGGCTCCCCATAACTGGCTCTCCATAACTGGCTCCCAACGTGGAGTGAACACGAGTCACAGAAGTGATAGGCACAGAAATGACAGGCCAAGTGGGTGTCCTGAGCCTATACCGGTTCCACCCAGGAGGTTCCCCTGCAGTAACGCAAAATCCTAGGACAACGTTAGGGGAAGGCTTGGATGAACCACTCTCGGTCCCCCTGAGCAGGCAAACACACAAACCACTAGGAGACAATTGCAGATGAAGCAGCCCAGCTGAGAGAGGTATGAGAAAGTCCTCCTACGAATAATGAAAGAAAGAGGACTCATGGTCACGCAGAATCAGATAAAAGAATTTTTGGATCTACTAGCGATCACTTCTCTGTGGCTACCTAAGGAAGGCACATTGGACACAGAAAAATGGAGAATAGTAGGTGAGCAATTAACAGAATATTATTCCACAGTAGAGCCAGAGAATTTCCCAGTACAGTGCCTCCAGTTAGATAATGTTCTTAAACTGTGTTTAGTTGAGCCAGATTATTACTGAGAAGTGTGGAAGTTTGATACAGGAACTCAGGTAGAGGAAGAGGAGGAAGAAAAACAAGATTAGGGGAATGCACAGGGAGAGAAGGGCTGTTACCCAGTTGGGATAGTGAGCCCGATACAGCCATCTGCCCCCGCCACTGTCTCCATGCCCCTCTTATCAGAGCATATGCACCCCTGCTGGGGATGTAGTCAAGCGGAAAGAGCGTAGTATGCTCTCCCCCTCGAAAAAGCTATCCAACAAGCCAGACAGAGGCGAGCTTGGAGAAAGGAGGATCGAAAGTGCTTTAATTGTAGAATACTGGATCATTTGCAAGCCCAGTGCAGGCAAAATAAAAAGGAGTCCTTAGAACTAGGCCCTTCAGGCCTAACACCCCATGCCCAAAGAGTGGAAAAGGTTTTCATTAGTCAGGAGAATATAGGTCAGAAAACAGCTCACGGAGCTCTCTCCCCGGCCCCATCAACAACAATAGAGAATGGCCGCAGCCTTGAGCCGCCCTCCAGGTTTACCACAGTGCTGCATTCAAGAGCAAGTTTGGCAGAATGGCGGTGCAGAGGATCATGAGCCTCGCTTCATGTGGTAACTCTTCCTGTTTTTGCTGATCAGGAAGTCAAAGTACCTCAGTTTGGTCACATCATTCTCCCGTTGCAGAGCACATCACCTTTGCAGCCTGGTACTGTGGGCATCCTTCATAGCACCGCCCCCCCCTCCAGGCCGCATATCAAGGTTTTACAATACACCTGTTTATCCTTCTGCCCTTGTTACATCAAGTGCTTGGCGTCCTTGGGTGGTGCTTCCCTCCCACGTAGCCCAAACAGTCTTTACTTCCTTATCCTGTGGCCAAACTCCCCGCTCCCTTCTTTTTTGCCAGAAAACGAACAAAGCATTCCATTATATTACAGGTTATAAAATGGTTATAGTAAATCAACGAGAGTAGGAGCAGTGTCAGGTCAGAATTAGAAAGAAATTCAAGCATATAATAAACAGAAGAGCTGAGTAGAAAATTTAAGATAGGTATAAATTAGTTGCATCAAAAGTGTGAACAGAAATTTTGAGTTTTTTAAGGGCTTGGGAATCTCTTTCTCTCACTAAACTCTGGCCAAGTTGGGTGCCAACAAGGAAATAGGATGGGGGACTTTTCCCCTCAGATTGAAGAGGCAAACGGACAAGCCATTTCTGCCCTCCTGTGAGAGAAAAATATTGTGTGTTCAGAATGCAACTCTAAGTCAGTTGAATTTATGTGAAGGATAGAAGGTGTCACTCCTGGTTTGATGCTGGAGATGGGTCAAAATTTGTTATACTGCTTGGCATTTGGGCATATTGGGATATTTTGGGGGACCTGATAAAAAGAAATGTGAAGTCTTTAGGCTCTCTAAGTACAAAGGAGAAGCAATATGGTACCATATATGACTTCCTTTTTACTGGAGGATTCAAGGCTCTCACTTTCAAGGAGGTTTTTAGGGTAGAGACACATAGGTAAAATATTTTGCAGGGATTCATTGAAAATTCTCATCCCAGATTAGAGTAGTAGAGAATGTGTGAAGATTAGTGGAGAGTTTCTGTTGCCCTGAAGCCCACACCTTTCAGTGAGAAGATAGACCTCTCCAATTCAAATGCTTAAATCCACACTCTGCAGCTGTGAGGAGAGTAGAAAAACCTCTGCACCAGGCATTTAAACTTTTACCTATAATTAAAAAGGAGGCTACAGCTAAAACTCTTCTCACTAATGGAAATTATTACCTAAGTTACTTTACTGTTTTAATGCTAAAATTTTTCATCAAGAATTAGTTACAGCTTTTCCATTGATTTTCTTCATAGAGGTTTGGTGATCTTTTATGAATCTTAAAACTCTTTCATTTACAGGGAATATACTTTTAAAATTTCTTTTCAGTCCTTAGTATGCTTTTTAGGAGGCCCACTAAAACCTTCATTTCCACAGTTTCTAGCTAAGTTAATATAAAGTGGAACGGATTTTGTTGTTTTGATCTCAATGCATGCTCATTCCACAACCTAAGCAAGAGTTAAGTAGCGTCTGAACTTATAATAGTTGAAAGATCCAATTTCTGAAGTATCTCTTTCTTCCAAAATGAATATGATCAGAGGATAAACAAGCTTTGTGAAACAGGGATGTGTGTCTATTATTCAGCTGTAAGGTTCTGTTTAGGGACTTCTTTTGTCTGCCGGCTTCCTGGAAATGCAAGCTACTATATTCGTTCTAATAATGATAAAGTTATTAATACTCCCTCTACTCCTGCTCAAACTGTACCCCTTAATATTGTGTCAGACAGCAAATATTTAGTTAGCATATGCCGACATATTGATACTGCAGTTCCTTCAAAAACAAAAGAAAGGGGGAAACCAGAGCATAACACCCTGTACTAGACTGAATGTGGAGAGACTTGACCACAAACACCTGGAAGGGGCCTGGGACAGTAATTACTTGGGGGAAAGAGTATGTTTGTATTTCCCCAGGTGATGGAGCCGCTCCAATCTGGATCCCACAATGGCATGCTCAAGTGTTCACAAAGCCTTCAAAGAATGCACCTGATACCACCAATGCCATTTCAGAAGGAAAAGATTCCCCTGCAACAGGATGACCCACTCAAGAGCACAGAGCTGCTTGGTCCTGCTCACATAGCTCAGCCTAAATAACCATTGCAGAAGAACAACAATGAACTCAATGGGACTTGTGAAAAGCTTTTGCAGCTATTGACAATTACACACGATTATCAAGGACATGCACATATGAACAATATCATTTATGCCAATTTGGCTCCTTGTCTTTTCCATCAATGTGCTTGCCTCACCACAGAAAACAAACATTCAGGGACCTTACGGAATATTACTTGCATTCAGTGTCAACTTGCGCAGTATATAAACTACACTATTGTTGGGAATAAGATTGTAACTGAAGCCCCTTTTGCCCTTTAAATAGTGTTGGGTGGTTTGGTAGTCCTGATTGAGTACTTATGCAACTGGAGAAAAGGGGACAGCCAAAGTGTATTTTGAGTATTATGTTTGCTATTACAATGCTTGCATCTATTATTGTGTCTTCCATGGTTCTTGCAGTGTCTGTCACTTCTTTACAGAGACAAAGACTGTACAGACAAAGACATTTGCACAGAAATATCTCCATAGCATAAATGAAGATCTTTTGCAGTTGATTGAGAATGTGAAAGAGGTGGTTACAGCTAAATGGGATATTGATGAAGTATGATTATAAGTCTGATTGTGATTGGATATATGTTGCTTCTTCCCCTGATTATACTGTGTCTCTTTGCAGTTTGCATTGTTCCCCTATGTTGCAGGTGTTAGATTCATGCTTTGTGTGAAGTCACTACTGACTTGCATCACATACTCTTGCAACAAAAGAAAGGGGGGAGATGTAGAGGACCACAGGCCAGTGGAACTCTGACCCTGATGGCTGAACAAGCTCTCTCAGGTCAAGAATCTGCTGATGGGCCTGGATCAGTTCCCCATCCCCCAGGAAAGGGTTCAAACACACAGGTGTGTGGATTATGTCCTTGAGATAAGTGTGGCAAATATACAAAGCCTGGGAACAAAGAAGTACACAATGTATGCAGAGGAACACAATTAGAAAGGGGATTTTTGGCTCTATAAAGCTTTTGCCTGGAAGAATAAAGATGGGCTATTTTCCACCATTCCAGGAGTCCTGTCTCTTTTTATGTACCCACTCACGACCTCTGGGTACATGATTCTTTCTCAGCCCTGCTTGGGGACAGCAGGGCTCCCATACTTTCTCAACCCTGCTGTGGGATCCCCCATAACTGACTCCCCACGAAGATGCGCACAGTCATGTGCACACAAGAGATACACAGTTCAAATGGAAAGTAACCCAGAGGGAAAGGTACTAGCAATTCAAGAGGGGGTAAACAAACAAGGCCTCTTGTAGAAACTGGCATTTGAGGTGACTCCTAAGAGGACCCAGAAGGCAGAAATGAGGAGAGAGTACAGTCTAAGCATAAAGGACAGACACACTGAAATTACAGGGGAAAAAAATGGAGTGCCATTTTTTAGGAACAGCAAAGAATGGCCATCCTGACTAGGTCTCAAAGTGTAGGGAAGTAAAGTATAAGAAGACAAGATATTGAAGAAGAAGCAAGGCCTTGAAGGACTTTAAAAGACAAATATGTTTTAAAAAATAGAATTCTTTATTTGATCATGGAGTTAACAGGGAGCTGGGGGATTTTCCTGAGTTGTTGGGTGGTGTGGTCAGAGCTTCATTTTAGAAAAGTCAGTCTGTCAACAAACCTACTAGATATAGCACAGGCTAAGGGAAGGGAGCCAGGGTAGAGGAGATAGCAGATTTTAGTAGTTTAAATAAGATACTACCTAACTCTCCAGCATTTACACTCAAGTTGGTAAATCAAGCACAAAGACAGTTGTCATACAACAAGTGATCTACAGAGCACTTTGTAAAACAAAGTGTTATGTGAGGTCCAAGAGGATCATTATTAATCCCAGGTTGAGAATCAAAGAAGATTTCATGGAGAAGTTGATATGAATTATACTTCAATGTAGAGATAGCAGTGGAACAAGTGAAGACGAAGAAGGGATTTGCAGGCACAAAGAATAGTGGGAACAAAAGCAATGAGGTAGGAGAGCATATGGAATGGTTGGAGATTATAGGATCATAGATTTAGAACCAAAATTGATCACCCACTGGGAAGACTCATAAGGCCCAAATTAACCAGTAACTAGAGATAGGAGGAGGGCAGTTCCATGGCTTAAAACAGAAACTATCTCTTTCTTTTAATACAGCCTACTTGGAAACCCACATTTTGTATGAGAAGGCTGATGTTTAACCATGTGAAATCAGAACTAGGAAGGTGTCTGGCTTTTCCATGGCAGAGTCCAGTAACTACACACAGATAACTGTTCTTTCCCATAAACACTGTGCTTTCTTTGTCTCTTCTCCTATTTCATAATTTTGCCAAAAAGCCACTCTATACCACATACAGGTATACAAAAAGGATAGTAGCTACCTAGGCAAAGCCTGAAAAGGGACTTGACTATATAGGCATTAGATAAGTTTTCTTTAAATGAAGTACTGCCGTGTACCCTTCTCTCTGACCCTTGCCAATGTCAACTATGCCTTTCCTCTGTTCTCTTAGAAACTTTGGAAATGGCAATGGGGCTGGCCTTTTGCCTAAGTGGAGTAATTGGCTGCCTATGTGGTATGATTTGAGAAATGTGGAAAGGGCTCCCTGCCCCGCAACATCTTCACGGCTGGCACTGCCACAAGACTGAGAATTCCCAAATTACCCTTTTGTGTTAAGGCATTGAAAATTATTTAAATGCAAATGTTATCTAGCCATGTGGTATATGGATATAACAGAAAATTAGTGCACCATAAGAAAAGGATAACAGTATAAAGTCAAATGGTATAAACAGGCAATTCTGGAAAGAAGAAGCAGAAATGAATTGTTTGAATTCTCTAATGAACAGGGAAATGTGAATATAAAAGCTTGGGGGTACTTTCTTATACCTTTTAAGTTTGCAAAAATAGTTTAAAACTACAAAATTCAATGTTTGAGGGGGATGTTGCGGAGAAACAGGCACATTCATATTTTGCTGGTAGAGCTGCTAACAGTTACAATCTTTGTGGAAAACTATACTTGAATTAAGAACTACACAACTGTATATACTCTGGTCCAATGAACCCACTGGCAAGACTAAGGAAATGCAACTCAGCTTGCTATATTTTGTTCTTTTAGAACCATGACTAGACTACTCTGTTCAGTTCAATTCAGTTAGTATATCTTCAAAATGATGTTGATAGATTGAAAATTGGTTAAAAGAGGACAATCAGCATATTCTTGGCTGAGGAAATTAGGTTTAGTTGGCCTGGAAACGATGTTTTAGGTGAAAGTAAAAAGGGATGGGGAGGACTATCATGGCCTACTATATGCTGGACACTGTGTTAAGCATTAGAGATAGAAATAAGAAAAAGTAAGACAGTTAAATTACTTGGAAAATTATGATCCTTTTATAAAAGACTTTAGGAAAAGTTTACTGGTCTTCCTCCAGACCTGAAATGGAGAGACAAGTGAAAGTTCTGAAAAGATGTTGAGTATCAAAAGCTGAGTCAATCTACAACATGTGATGAGATTGCAGGTGATAAACCTGGAGGAGGCACAATGTTCCTGGAGTTGAAACTAGACACAGCTGCTAATGGTGCCTAAAGGGCAGAAGTAGTAGCTATAGGTGGACATTACAAAGAGGACAGATAAGTGCAGAAAACATAAAATTTTGCTTTGTTCACTCCTTTCTGATTACCAAAAAAAAAGGCATTTTATATAGTAGAGAAAAATGTAGTCTTTAAAGGTTCTCTTTCACCAAAGTTTCTATTTCCTATATGTATCAAGATCCTACAAAGGTTCTCAAATGAATGAATTGAGAGGCATTTACTAAGGACTTATTATGTGCAAAACATGGTGCTAAATGCTGATGATTCAAATTAAAAAGAAGATACTCTATGCTTCCCAGGAACTCACATTCTGATAATCAGAGATAGAACACATAGGAGGTTTCAGCTTCAAGAGTGCAACAGCAAAGTAATTGACAATACATCTTCTCTGAAGCTATTTTTACTGAAAAAAAAACATTATTTCTGATGTTGAACCATTTGACAATTCAAAGGACACTAAAGTTAGGAACCTTTTTCTTCTGGGTCTTCATTACCTGTGTTTGCTAAGATGAGGCTACAGCACCTACAGAGATAATTGTCTAATCATAATTGCCTAGTCTCCAATCAATCAATTAATCAATCACTAAATAGTTGTTAAGCACTTACTATGTGCCAGGCACTGTGCTAAGTTCTGGGAATACAAAAAGAGATAACTTCACTAGGCTATGGCTAAAGTGGCAGGTGACCTTGGTGTGAGGCAATTCCTGAGGTTTAGGGACTCAGAGTCCTCTCAGGTTCCTGCCTTCACCAGAGTCTGAGAGCAATGATTGATTTGGCCTGCTTGTTGCATGATACCTCCACTACCACTTTCAAAGC
>JAQQSW010001362.1:0-19028 GCA_028646575.1 Pseudocheirus occidentalis
ATTGCCTACCCAGCAAAACTGAGTATAATGCTACAGGGAAAAATATGGTCATTCAATGAGAGGACTTCAAGCATTCTTGATGAAAAAACCTGAGCTGAACAGAAAATTTTATTTTCAAATACAAGAAGCAAGAGAAGCATGAGAAGATAAACAGAAAAAAAAATCATAAGAAACTTATTAAAGTTGAACTTATTTACATTCCTACATGGAAAAACAATAATTGTAACTTGTGAGACTTTTCTCATTGTGAAGATGGCTGAAGGGAATATATATGTATACATACATATATGTATGTATAGGAGGATATATGAGTATATAAACATATGTGAGTATGGGCATTTGTATGTTCATGTATACATAGAGGGCACAGGATGAATTGAATATGAAGGGATGATATCTAAAAAATAGAATTAAGAGATGAGAAGGACATAAAAAGGACAGAAGTTCAGGTCAGAAATGGCCCACAGAAAGACACAGAATTCAGCATTTAAGTAAAACTCAAAGAAGTAGGCTGGAAGAAGGAACAAATGACAAAAAAAGAACCCAGTCATAAAGAGCTACTATGTTAACATGAAAGCTCAAGACACAGACATAGAAGACAATGACTTAAAAACATCTAGAAGTAAAAGCTTCAAAGAAAAAGCATATCAGACAGAAGTCCAATAAGAATTCCTAGAAGACTCTGAGGTACTACCTCACAATTATCAGATTGGCTAATATGACCAAAAAAAGAAATTGATAAGTATTGGAGAAGATGTGAGAAAATTGGAACACTAATAATGCATTGTTGGTGGAGCTGTGAACTGATCCAATCATTCTGGAGAGCAGTTTGGGACTATGCCCAAAGGGCTATAAAACTACGCATAGTCTTTGATCCAGCAATACCACTAATAAGTCTGTATCCTAAAGAGATCATAAAAAAGGAAAGAGACATATTTGTACAAAAATGTTTATAGCAGCTCTTTTTGTGGTGGTCAAGAATTGGAAATTGAGGGGATGCCTATCAGTTGAGGAATGGCTGAACAAGTTGTGGTATATAATGTCATGGAATACTATTGTGCTATAAGAAGTGATGAATAACAGGCAGACTTCAGAAAAACCAGGAAAGACTTATGTGAAGTGATGCTGAGTGAAGTGAGCAGAGCCAGGAGAACATTGAATACAGTAGCAGCAACACTTTGTGATCATTGATCCAAGGTAATTCCAAAAGACTCATGATGGAAAATGCTCTCCACATCTAGAGAAAATCTAAGGAGTCTGAATGCAGAACGAAGCTTACTATTGTCTCTCTTTTTTTTCCCTTTCTCATGACTTTTTTTTTAGTTCTGATTCTTCTTTTACAACATGAGTAATGTGGAAATATGATTATACGTGTATAACCTATATCAGATTGCATGCTGTTTGGGGATGGGGGAAGAAAAGGCAGGAGGGAAAAAAATTTGGAACTCAAAATCTTATAAAAGTAAATTTTGAGCTGTCTACATGTAACTCAAAAAATAAAACACTATTAAGTGGGGAGAGAGTGGGAAAGAACTCTTAGAAGAATTAAGGAAGTACTAAAAACTATTTTTAAAACAAAATGAGAGCTATGAAAGAAAGATATAAAAAGAATATTAACAGGTTGACAAAAGAGATACAAAACTACAAAAATATTTATAGCAGCTCTTTTTGTGGTGGCAAAGAATTGGAAATCGAGAGGATACTGATCAATTGGGTTATGGCTGAACAAGTTGTGGTATATGACTGTGATGTAATACTGTTATATAAGAAATGATGAGTAGGATGGTTTCAGAAAAACTTGGGAAAATTGTTATGAACTCATGCAAAGGGAAGTGCATAAAAACAGGAGAATATTGTACACAGTAATAGCAATTTTTAAAGGATGATCAACTGAGAGACAACTACTGTGATCAAGACAATGATTCAAGACATTTTCAAAGTACTCATGATGAAAAATACTTTATTCCTCCAGAGAGAGAATTGAGCTCTAAATGCAAAATGAAGCCTACTTTTAAAAACTTTCTTTTTCTTTTTTTTGTCTGTTTTCTTTTACAACATGGCTAATATGGAAATATGTTTTATATGACTTCACAAATATAATCAATATCAAATTACTTGCCTTCCCAAAGGGAAGAGGGACAGGAAGGAGGAAAAGAATTTAAACTCAAAATTTTAAAAGATGATTGTTGAAAATTTTACATGTAAATGAGAAATACTTAACAAAATAAATATTAATATATTTGTTTAAAAAGAGGTACAAAACTTTACTGAACAAAACTCCTTGAAAATTTGAATTGGTCAGATGGAAGCAGACAACTCCGAGACATAAAAAAAAATGAAAGAAAAAGACTGATGAAACCCCCCCCCCCATGAAATATCTTATAGGAAAAACAACTAACCTGGAAAACAGATTAAGGAGAAAAAAAATTAAGAATCATTGGACTACCTGAAAAGCATTAGCAATAACAAAAAAAAACCCTAGACATCATATTTCAAGAAATCTTAAAAGAAAACTTCCCAGATCTCTTAGAACTGGAAAGTAAAATAGTATAACTATAGTAGTGGGGAGCCTCAATTTACCCCTTTCAGATCTAGTTGAATATAACAACAAAATAAAAAAAAGTTAAATGAATAGAATTTTAGAAAAGTTAGACATGATAGACCTCCAGACAGTACTGAATGAAAATAGAAAGGAATAGATCTTTGTCTCAGCTATATATGTCACTACCCTGAAAATTTACCATATATTAGGGCATAAAACTTCACAAACAAATTTGGGAAACAAATATTAAATGTATCCCTTTCTGATCACGATGCAATAAAAATTAAATTCAATGGGAGACCTTTGAAGCATAGATTAAAAATTAATTGGATGTAAAAACACTTTAGAGATCATATAATCCAAACATCTCAATTTACAACTGAGGAAGCTGAAGTCTGTTGAGGTGAAATGACTTGCCAGAGATCACACTAGTAGGTGGCAGAGCTAAGGTTCAAACTTAGAGGTTATAACTGCAAATCTAGTACTTTTTCCACTGTACTCTCCGAAAATCCCTGCTGAATCCCACTCCTGCTATTTTGTACATAGCAGGTACAGTAGTGGATTTGGAATAACTGGGTACAGGTCTCTTCTCCAGCACTGTATTACCACTGGCATGTCTTTTAATCTTTCTGACCCTCTGCTAATTGGTAGAATGGGAAAATACCTGTAGTACTCACTTCTCAGTGTTGTTGTGAGGTTTACATACATACTAAATATATGTAAAATGCTTTGCAAAATAAGAAGTGTCAGTTATTATTATAAACCATAAGCTCTTCCTCTACTTGTATACAGTCCAGTTCTATAAATAAACCTTTTAAGAAAAAATTAGAAATTAAGTATCTTAGTCCTGAAGAATTGGTTCATCAAAGAACAAATTATAGAAGCAATCAATAATTTTGTTAAAGATCAACATGATAAAATTTGTAGTATGCAACCAGTCAATAATCAGGAAATTTTATATCTCCAAACTCTTTCATCAATAAGAGAGAAAAATGTGCCAGTAAATGAACAAAATTAAAAGAAAAACAACAACAGCAAATTACACCACCCAGCCCTCCAATTAAATACCTGGTAGAAATCCTAAAAATCAAAGGAGAGATTTATCAAATTGAAACTTTGTAAAAAATTGAACTAATAAATAAAATGAGAAGCTGGGTTTATAAAAAAACCAGTAAAATAGATAAACCATTGGCTAATTTGATTTTTTTTAAGAAAGCCAAATTACCAGTGTCAGAAATGAGCTATCAATGAAGATTAAATTAAAGCAATTATTAGAAGATATTTTGCCTGAGTAGATGCTAATAAAACTAGCCATCTAAACGAAATGGGTGAATATTTATAAAAATACAAAGTGCTCAGATTAACAGAAGAAGAAATAGAATACTTAAATATCACTGTCTTAGAAAAAAGAAGTTGAACAAGCCATAAATGAGCCCCGTAAGGAAAAGAACCCAAGACTAGATGGATTTACAAGTGAATTCTACCAAATATTTAAAGAATAACTAACCCTGATATTATGTAAACTGTTTGAAAAAATAGGTAAAGGAGTCCTATCAAAGTCTTTCTATAACACAAATATGGCTTTGATACCTGAACCAGGGAGGGTTAAAACAGAAGACAAAAACCAAAAAAAACCCCTATAGACCAATTTCCCTAATGAATTTTTGTCTTTACTTTTTTTCTTTTTGGAGGGCAATTGAGGTTAAGTGACTTGCCCAAAGTCACACACCTAGTTAGTGTGTCAAGTGTCTGAGGCCGGATTTGAACTCAGGTCCTCCTGACTCCAAGGCTGGTGTTCTACTCACTGCACCACGTAGCCATCCCCCTAATGAATATTGATGCAGAAATTTCAAATGAATTACTAGCAAGGAGATTACAATATATTACAAATGTTATACATCACAGCCAGATGGGATTTATATCAAGATTTCAGGGCTAGAAGGAAGAGGCAAGATGGTGGTTTAGAAGCAGGAAAATTCCGTGAGCTTCCCCCCAGCCACCTCAAATACCTATAAAATATGACTCTAAACAAATTTTAGAGCTACAAAACCCACAAAGTGACAGAAAGAAACAAATCTCCAGCTGAAAACAGCTGGCAGGCCAACTGGAAAGGTCTATCGCAGAGCAAAGCCTGGTGAGCCTCGCAATTTTAGCCCCGGGAGGGCAGCCCTGACCAGCAGTGGCCAGAGCAGACTTTAGGAGAATGAATAACCAGCAGCTGTGGCGGCTTCCAGACTTCTCAACCCATAAACACAAAAGACAAAGTAAACAGTGTGGAACTTTGTTGGAACTGGGGGAGACAGACCACAGTCCAGCCCCTGCCCCTGAGGTGAGAAACGGCAGAGGCGCAGTGGCTGTAGCTGCTGCCATGTGGCTGCTTCCGGAGCCCCTGGCCCGCAGATTGTAGGGGATCAAGCAACCATTCAGATGGTAATCGTTCTTGCTTTAACCTGCTTGGATCTGGATTGTTGCCTCTCCACCCAGTGGAAGTCCTGGGGTGTGTGGCCAGTGAGCCAGAGCTAGTGGGAGCTGCAGAGAGGGTGCCCAACCATTAGCTCCAGTAGCTGTGAAAACGCCAGCAATTTGGGACAAAGCTCTCCTCTCTGGAATCAGAGTTCTACTGTGGCAACGAGCTCAAAAGTAAAATAATTGACTGGCAACATGAGCAAGCTGAGGAAGCAAAACAAGCACAGTAATCAAACTGTAGATTCCTTTTTTGGGAACAAAAAGGATCAAAGCATGGAGTGGGAGGAAGACAACAAAGTCAGAGCTCCTGCATCAAAAGCTTCAGAAATAGGAACTGATTATAGGCCATGGAGGAGCTCAAGAAGGATTTTGAAAATCAAATAAGAGAAGTGAAGGAAAAAATGGAAAGAGAAATGAAAATGATGCAAGAAGATCATGAAAAGAGAGTCAACAACTTGACTGAAGAAAATAACACCTTAAAAAATAGACTTGGGACAGCTAGATGGTGAAGTAAATAGAGCACCCACCCTGGAGTCAGGAAGACCTGAGTTCAAATCCAGATTCAAACTTAATAGCTGTGTGACCTTGGGCAATTAACTCAGTTTCCTCATCTGTCAAATGAGCTGGAAAAGGAAACAGCAAACCTCCAGAAAACCCTAAATGGGATCATGACTGAACAACAACAACAACAACAACAAAAAGTCTATTGCCAAAAATTATATTAATTTGGCGCAGATAAGTGGGGCAGTGAGTAGAGCACCAGCCCTGGAGTCAGGAGGACCTGTGTTCAAATCCGGCCTCAGACACTTGACACACTTAATAGCTGTGTGACTTTGGCCAACTCACTTAACTCCGATTGCCCTCCAAAAAAAGGCAAAAAAAAAAAAAATAGACTAACTCAAATTGCAAAAGAGGCCCAAAAAGTCAATGAGGAAAAGAATGCCTTAAAAAGCCGAATTTGCCAGATGGAAAAGGAATTCCAGAAGCTCACTGAAAAGAACAATTCCTTCAGCATTAGATTGGAGCAATTGGAAGCTAATGACTTTATGAGAAATCAGGGTACTTACTATAAAACAGATCCAAACAAATGAAAAAAAATAGAAGGCAATGTGAAATATCTCATTGGAAAAACCACTGGCCTGGAAAATAGATCCAGGAGAGATAATTTTAAAATTATTCGACTACCTTAAAGCCATAAAAAAAAAGAACCTAGAAACCTTCAAGAAATTCTCAAGGAAAATTGCCCTGATATTTTATAACCCCAGGCCAAAAGAGAAAGAATTCACCCATCACCTCTTGAAAAAGATCCCAGAAAGAAAACTCCTAGGAATATTATAGCCAAATTCCAGAGTTCCCAGGTCAAGGAAAAAATATTACAAGCAGTTAGGAAGAAACAATTTAAGTATTATGGAAACACAATCAGAATAACACAAGATCTAGCAGCTTCTTCATTAAGGAATTGAAGGATTTGGAATATGATATTCTGGAGGTCAAAGGATCTAGGATTAAAACCAAGAATCACCTGCCCAGCAAAACTGAGTATAATGTTTCAGGGGAAAATATAATCATTCAATGAAATAGAGGATTTTCAAGCATTGTTGATGAAAAAAACCAGAGTTACATAGAAAATTTGACATTCAAATACAAGAAGCAAGATTTCAGGGTTAGTTCAATATTAGGAAAACTATAACTGTAATTGACCATATAAATAATGAAACCAATAAATCTTTTTTAAAAAAATGATTTGTTTATTTACTTTTTGTTTACAAGATTCAGTTCCGCAGTCCCTTGAGTTTCGAATTTTCTCCCCCCTACCCCCCGTGGTGGCATGCAATCAAGTATAATATCTTCACATACTTTCACACTGGACATTAGTCTGGTTGTATAGAAGGGTTGAAACCAATTGAGTCAACAATGGGAAAGAAGAAACAAAACCAAACATGGAAAAGAACAAGAGCATGTAGTTTGCTTTAGTCTCCATTTAAACTGTTCTTTCTAGATCTTTCTCTGAATGTAGACATCTCCTTCCATCCTAAGACTTTTAGAGATGTCTTATAACTATGTGTTGGCTGAGAAGAGTCCAGTTTATCAAAGTTGGTTGTTATACATATAGTGTGTGTGATTATCAATAAATCTTGTGATTGTATCAATAGATACAGAACAACCATTTGACAAAATATAACACGTGTTATTTAAGAACACAGTGAATAAATGGAACTTTTCTTAAAATGATAACTAGTATATATAACCAGGAACAAGCATTATCTGTCATGGGGATAATTTAGAACCCATTTCAGTAAGATCAGGAGTGAACCAAGGATGTCTGTCATCACTGTTATTATTCAATCTTACACTAAAACTGGGGGGGGGGGGCTGTGGGAAAACAGATACACTTAGTACACTGTTGGTAGAGTTGTGAACTATTCCATTCTGAAGAGCAGTTTGGATCCCTGCCCAAAAAGCTGTCAAACTCTCCATACACTCTTATCCAGCAATAATGTTACTAGGTTTATACCTCAAAGACATCAAAGAAAGAAGGAAAGGATCTATATGTACAAAAATATTTAGAGTAGCTATTTTTTGTAGTGCTAAAGAATTGGAAACTTAAAGGGATGCCCCTCAATTGGGAGATCACTTAACAAGTTATGGTTTATGAATGTGACCAAATACTATTGTGTTATAAGAAATTAAGAGGATGGTTTCAGAAAAAACCTGGGAAGACATAAACTGATGCAAAGTAAAGTGAGCAGATTGTATAGTAGAACAATTTATAGAGTAACGAGTAACAGCAATAGTATATAACCATAATCAACTTTGGAAGACTTGGCAACTTTGTTCAATATAATGACTAACCACCATTCCAGAGGACTTATGATGAAACATGTTATCCACCTCCCAAGAGAGAATTGGATTCAGTTGGACTCAGACTGCATATTTAAGATATGTTCCCTGTTTTTATATTTTATTTTTGGGACAGGTGTATGGCAAGAATTTATTTTGCACGACTTGCCTTTTCAATGGGTGGAGAAGAATGAAAGAGGAGAAAGACAAATTGGAATTGAAAATAAAATTGAGGGGCAGCTAGCTGGCGCAGTGAATAGAGCACCGACCCTTGAGTCAGGAGGACCTGAGTTCAAATCCGGCCTCAGACACTTGACACACTTACTAGCCATGTGACTTTGGGCAGGTTACTTAACCCCAACTGCCCCCCCCAAAAAAGAAAGCAAAAAAAAAGAAAAGAAAATTGAATTTAAAATAAAAGAGTACATAAAATGCGAGAAGAGAAAAGAAGTTCAGAAGAAAACAGACAAGCAAGACAGTTTTGAAAGTGAAATATGGAATTTATTATCTACTTTTAAAAAACACAGAGGGTGCAAAATAGAGATCCATGGTTTCATATACAGTATTCTTTGTGTTCTGCCATGTATATGGAAACACCAACCTCCCAAAGGAGTATTTAAATTGAATATTTTTAAAAATTTAAACGAATTTCATAGAATGCCTTATCACCCTATCCCTTCTTCCATATTTGTTTACTCTTCATCTTATGTACCCTTACTTATTAGGAAGCTAGTAAGTTCCTTCCCCTTTCTTTCCCTCCTTATATTTCCTTTTGCCCCCCATTTCCTTCCAAGACCAGCCAAATAGAACAAAAGCATTCCCATTCTGCCTATCTTATTTAATTTTTTCTCTGATTCCTGAAAACATTAGTCTTTTAGAGGACACTTGTTTCTTCTTCCCCATTAGACTGTAAACAGTTCTTCATTTATATATCACCTTCCAAATGATCAAATTTCTATATTTCTCTTAAGACATTAATTTGAATTTCTGGACTTTTAATCAGAAATGCTTGAAAGTCCTCTTATTTTATTAAAATTCCATTTCCCCCCCTGGTTATTCTTGGTTTGCTCAATTAATGTTCATAAGCCTTTATCTTTTGCCTTTGGAATTTCATATTTTAAATTCTCCTTTAAAAGGGAAGCTGCCATGTCTGTAATCCTGACTGTGGCACCTTGGTGTATCAATTCTTTCCTTTTTGTTATTTATAATATTTCTTCTTTTGCCCAGGAGCTCTGGATTTTAGCTATGATCCTATTAGTTTTCAGTTGGGAGTTTTCTTTCATGAGGTATCCAGGAGAGTTTTTCTATTTTTGTTTTATTTTATGGTTCTGATAGATTAAATAGTTTTGTTTATAATTTATTGTAAAAGCATTGATTTTTTAAAAATAATTTTCAGGTTGTTCAATAAGTCTTAAATTTCTACTTGATCTGTTTTCCATGTTAGCTATTTTGATGGTATATACCTTATGTTTTCTTAGATTAAAAAAATCTTTATATAAAGATTATATATATACATATATAATCTTTATATAATTTATATTATCTTTTTATATATGTTAATAATATGTCTTGTTATCTTATGGTTTCATTACTTTCTGGGTTTTTTTTTTCTAATTTACAGATGTTTTCAGTTCTTGAGTAAGATTTACTACCCCATGTCCTAAGCTAGTAATTCTCCTTGTCACTCTTTCCTACATAGCTGTCATATCTTTTACACTTTCATCTTATCTCTCTTATTTCATTTCTTTCAGATTCTTTGGTAGTATGTGCCCAGGACATTCTTTTCTCTGATGCTCTACTTAGACTTCATTTGAAATTGCTCTTTTCTTCAGGATTTACCTGTTAGATTTGTCTCGGTCCTTAATATTTTTCCATTGTGCTTGGCACTTTATTATGTTTCCTCATTTCTCTAGCCTCCGTTTTTGAATTTGTGTTTGGTGCTTGGACCAGACTCTGTTCCCTCTGATTCTCTTGGATAATGTAAAATGCTCCATTTGATCTTGGATGCATTTACTAAAATGAGGCCCCCTCTATATCAATTACTGGGTTTTGACTCAGTTCCTTGGTGTCTTGACTTGGATTTTAGCTTTGACTTCTTTTGTCTCCTTCTTGCACAGTCTTAAAACTGGAGCTGGTTCTATCCCTTCTATGACCCTGACAAGGGTCATACATGCAACAGTTGTTTGTGCTGAGACCACCTATGAGATCCAAAGTGATTTGCTTCCCAGATGCTGCCCCTTTCTCCTTCTGTGTCTTCTGCTATGTCATAGGATGTACTACGTAAGCCCCATTTTGAGCTCCTGTCTAGCCCTCTCTCCTATATAAACAGATTGCTTACATACTTTGATTTCATTTATCCTAGCTTATCTCCTCTCAGAGCTTCTACAGGATTCTGTCATTGTTTTGGTGTAGCTCTCCCTGTATGGCAAATGTTATAGCTGTTTCTCTTTGATTTTCTTTATTATTCTTTTTGATGCATTTTTTGAGCTTTGTCAAAGTTTTTTTGTTTTGTTTTTGTTTTTTGAATCTAAGATCCCAAAACCCATGTCAGGGTTCTTAACCTGGATTCCTTTTTTTAGTCCCTTCACATGCTGCCATCTTCCCACATTCCCTGTTCTGTGTTTTTTACCTGATTTTTTTTCTGTTCTTTAAAGTTGACTTCTTTTACATAGCTATAGAAATAATATCTATTGTTCTTTTTCTTCTGCTTCTTAAAAATCTGCATCATTTCATACAAGTCTTATTTCTTTGAATTCTTTATGGCATTATATTACAGCGTATACCAGTTTGTTCCCTTGTTCCCCAGTCATTGAATACATAGTTTACTTCCATTTTTTAACTCTTCTAGAGAGTGCTGTTCTCATTATTTTCCCTACATGTAGGTCTTTTCTTTTTTTCAATAACTTCCTTGGCATAGAAACCTAATAATGGACATTAAGTCAAAATGTATGAACCATTTTGCAATTTCCTGTGTAATTTAAGAATTCAAGCTCATTTTCTAAAATGGTTGACATAATTTATAGCTCTGCTCACATGGAATTGTTGTGCTTACTTTTTTGCATACCCACAACATTGAATTTTTCTATTAATGGCCATCATTTCCAGTATACAGTTTTAATTTTGTATTGGTCATTAATAGTTTGCACCTTTTTTGCGAGCTTTTTTTTTGGAGGGGGGAAGACCAGGCAATTGAGGGGTAAGTGACTTACCCAAGGACACATAGCTAGTGTGTTCTGTGTCAAGTGTCTGAGGCTGGATTTGAACTCAGGTCCTTCTTATTCCAGGGCCGGTGTTCTATTCACTGTACCACCTACCTACCCCACTTTTGAGAACTTTTTGTTCATAATCCTTTAATCCTTTATCTTCTTCCAGTTTCTTTGGCATGGCAGCTTGAGAAATTTAGCGGGCTTTTCTGTTTTTAGTAACAATCTTCTTTGGGAGAGAAAACTAGTTCACATCTGAGTTGTCTTTCCTCCCTTCCTATGTGGCTATTATTCTTATAAATTTGTATCAAGTCCTTGTAGCTTTTAGATATTTTGTGTAAAAAATAAAAAAAAAGATGTATAGTCCGTATCTTATTCAAGTTGCTTTTATTTCTTGTTCAAAACCTCTGCATATTTATATATTTAACATGATAGTTTGTCTTTTATAATAAATATTCACAGTTTTTTACAAATGTATCCTATATTCACAGTGTAAGAGAAAAGTTTTCCATTTTATCTTTTAAATGGTTCATCTTTTAAAATTTGTTATGTTTTGGGGTTTATTATGGTAAGTTGTGTATGATGATGGCTTAAATCCATGTTCTGCCAAAATCCTATCTAGTTTTCCAAGCAGCTTTTATAGAAAAGAGTTCTTTCTCTAATAGAATTAGAGATCATAGAAAACATTTTGTCTACTTTGTAACCTTGGTTTTATCAGAGAATAGCTTTCTTGTATTTCCTTCTAAAAGACAAACTTCATATTTTTATCTAATACCAGATAAGTTCTTCAATTTCTCTTTTAAAATATTAGAAATCTGGTGATGTTAGATTAATTCAGATTCAGTATGGCTTTTTTCTAATTATTTGCCAGTCTTTCTTATTGTTATTTTTAAATTTTTAATATTCTATTTTTAAAATTTCAGTTCTAAATTCTCTCCCACCCCTACCTTTCCCACTGAGACACAAGCAATATGATCAATCATATGTGTGAAATTATGCAAAACAAGGGGCCGGAGTCAAGATGGCAGAGTAAAAGCAGGAACTTACTTGAGCTCATCCCCAATTACCTTAAATACCTGTAAAAAAAGGACTAAATAAATTTTAGAGCTACACAACCCACAAAAAGACAGTGAAATATGTTTCCAGCTGAGGATAGCCTGGCAAACCGACAGGAAGGGATTATTGCACTGGACTGGGAGCAGAACGCATTCCTGTTCAGGCCACACTGGCACAGACCAGCCGCACAGACTGACCAGAGCAGACCTCAGGGGATTGAACCACTGGTCTGTGGCAGTTTCTAGACTTCTCAACTCATAAATGCCAAAGTAAAAGGTTAGTGGAAGAACTCGGTTGAACTCAGATGTGGAGCAGTCAAGGCATCTGCTTCTGGAGCTTTGGGCCCACAAATCTTGGGAGGACCAAGTGACTGACCAGTGGGCAATTGCAGGAATCTCTTTGCTGGCTCTGAGGTAGGATTCTCTTGCTTTGCACTGTGTGGATCTGGGTTGCAGTCTTGGATGGTAGTCCTGGGGTGAGGAGCGCCGATATGGCAGAGCTTGTTGAGGTTATGGAAAAGAAGTCCTCCTCACAGTTCTGAGGCCAGTGCCTAGAGGAAGTTCTGACAACAGTGGTGCAAAACCCCAGAAATTTGGGACACAGCACTCTCCACTTTGGAAGCAGAATTCTACCATAGCAAAGAGCTGAAAAGTCAAATAATTGGCTGGCAAGATGAGGAAACAGAGGAAGAGAAATAAGACTATAGAGTAGTCTTTTAGAAATAATAGTCTCTAAAAAAGTCTTTGTAGACTTTTTGCAGGGACAAAAAGGATCAAAACATAGAACCAGAAGAAGACGGCAAAGTCAGAACACCAAAAGCCTCCAAGAAAAATATGAATTGGTCACAGGCCATGGAGGAGCTTAAGAAGGATTTTGAAAATCAAGTAAGAGTAGGGGGAAAATTGGGAAGATAAATGAGAGTGTTGCAAGAAATTTATGAAAAATGAGTCAACAGCTTGCTAAAGGAGACCCAAAAAAATACTGAAGAAAATAACACCTTAAAAAATAGACTAACCCAAATGGCAAAAGAGGCCCAAAAAGCCAGTGAAGAGGAGAATGCCTTAAGAAGCTGAACTGACTGATGGAAAAAGAATTTCAAAAGCTCACTGAAGAAAATAATTCCTTTAAAATTAGATTGGAGGAAATGGAAGTTAATGATTTTATGAGAAATAAGATATTATTAAACAAATCCAAAAGAATGAAAAAATAGAAGGCAATGTGAGCTATCTTTTTGGAGAAACCATTGGCCTGGAAAATAGATCTAGGAGAGACAATTTAAAAATTATTGGACTACCTGAAAGCCATGATAAAAAAAAAGTCTAGATATCATCTTTCAAGAAATTATCAAGGAAAACTGCCCTGATATTCTAGAACCAGAGGGTAAAATAGAAATTGAAAGAATTCACTGATCACCTCTTAGAAAAGATCCCCAAAAGAAAACTCCTAGGAGTATTATAACCAAATTCCAGAGTTCCCAGGTCAAGGAAAAAATATTACAAGCAGTCAGAAGAAACAATTTTAGTATTATGGAAACAGTCAGAATAACATAAGATCTAGCAGCTTCTATGTTAAGGGATTGAAGGATTTGGAATATGATATTCTGGAGGTTAAAGGAGCTAGGATTAAACCAAGAATCATCTACCTAGAAAAACTTAAAATATGGGCATTCAATGAAATAGAGGACTTTCAAGCATTCTTGATGAAAAGACCAGAGCTGAACAGAAAATTTGACTTTGAAATTTAAGAATCAAGAGAAGCATGAAAAGGTAAACAGGAAAGAAAAATCATAAGGAAATTATTAAAGTTGAACTGTTTATAATCCTACATAGAAAGATGGTATTTGTAACTCATGAGACTTTTCTCAGTATGAGGATAGTTGAAGGGAATATGTATGTGTGCATACATATATATATATATATATATACACACACATATGTGTGTATAGGTGGGTATATGTGTACATATATATGTGGGGGGGTATATGTGTGTACATGTATACATAGAAGATGCAGGATCAGTTGAATATGAAGGGGTGATACCTAAAAAATAAAATTAAGGGGTCAGAGAGGAATCTGTTTGGAGGAGAAAGGGAGAGATAGAACAGGGTAAATGATCTCACATAAAAGAGGCAAGAGAAGTCTATTACATTTGAGGGGAGGAGCAGGAAGGTGAAAGGCGAATGAGTCAACCTTTCTCTCATTGGATTTGGCTTAAGGAGGGAATAACATACACACTCTATTGGGTATCTTCCCTATAGGAAAGTAGGTGGAAAGGAGTTGAGGGGGGGAATGACAGAAGGGAAGGCAGACTAGGGGAGGGGGTAGTCAGAAGCAAACACTTTTGAAAAGGGACAGGGTCAAAGAAGAAAATAGAATAAATGGGGGTGGAATAGAATGGAGGGAAATATAGTCTTTTATAACGTGACTACTATAAAAATATTTTGCATAACTACACATGTATAACCTATATTGAATTCCTTGTCCTCCCAGTGGGGGTGGGTGAGGAGGGATGAAGGGAAAGAATCTGGACCTCAAAGTTTTAGAAACAAATGTTAAAAAATTATTGTTACATGCAGTCAGGAAATAAAATATACAAGCAGTGGGGTATAGAAACCCATCTTGCCCTACAAGAAAGTAGGAGGAAAGGTGGGGGTACATATAGGAGGGTATACTGGGGGAAGGAGTAATCAGTATGCTTGCCATCCTGGACTGGGGAGTAGGGGAGAGATGGGGAGAAAATTTGGAACTCAAAATCTTGTGGAAATGAATGTTGAAAACTAAAAATAAATAAATTCTGGAATAATAATAAGTATAAAAATCACACAAAAATGTATTTCAGTATTAGCCATGTTTCCAAAAAAAGCAAGAAAAATGAAGAAAGTGGAGAAATTATGCTTTAGTTTGCTCTCAAGAGTTCAGCAGTTCTCTCTGGAGATGAATAGCATAATTATCCTGGATCATTTTATTCATCAGAGTAGCTAAGTCTCTTACAGTTGATCATAGTTACAATATTTCTGTTACTGTGTGCAATGATCTCCTGGTTCTACTCACCTCACTTTGCATCAGTTCATATGGGTCTTCCCAAGTTTTTCTGAAACCATTTCCCTCATCATTTCTTATAGAATACAGTTGTATTCCATCACAATCATATGCCACAACTTGTTCAGCCATGTCCTAGTTGGTGGACATTCTCTCAGTTGAGTGAATGTCCACCAACTAGGATGTGTGTGTGTGTGTGTGTCCTTTCCCTTTTCCTTTGGTCTCTTTGGGATACAGACCTTGTAGCAGTATTGCTGGATCAAAGGGTATTCACATTTTGATAGCCCTTTGTTCATAGTTCCAAATTGTTCTCTAGAATTAACCATTCTAGACCAGTTCACAAGTTCACCAACAGTGCAGTTTTTCCACATCCCCCTCTAGCATTTGTCGTTTTTCTTTTCTATCATGTTAGCCAATCTGATAGGTGTAAGATAGTACTTTAAAGTTGTTTTAATTTGCGTTTCTCTAATTAGTAGTGATTTGTAGCATTTTTATATGAATATAGATAGCTTTGATTTCTCCTGAAAACTGCCTCTTCATACCCTTTGACCATTTACCAACTGGAGAATGCTTGCCAGATGTTTTTGACCTTTTTCCCCAATGTATGAATTTTGTTGTTATTTTCTCTTAGTCTATCTGTGGTTAATTTGGTATAGCATTAATCTATAGATTAGTTTGGCTTATAATGTCATTTTTATTATATTATGCTGATAGTCATGAACACTGATTATCTTTCTGTTTATTTAGGCTATCCTTTATTTCTATAAGGCATTTTTAAAAATTTATATAAACCTTGTTTTCATAAGATTTTTAAGTTTATTTAAGTCCCATCTGTGTCTTGGCAGGTTAATTCCCAGAATATCTAATGAATTTCATTGTTGTTTTAAATGGTATTCCTCATTATGTTTCTTCTTCCTGGCTGTTCTCTGTTCATAGTTCTGTGATTAGGTGGCACAGTGAATAGAGCACTGATCCTGGAGTCAGGACTATCTGAGTTCATATCTGGCCTTGGGACATTTGACACTTTCTAGCTGTTGATCTTGGGAAAGTCACTTTAACTCCAATTGCCTTGCCTTCCCACCCTCAAAAAAAAATGTTGATGATCTTTGGGATTTATTTTATATCCTGTTTCTTACTGAAGCAGTTAATTCTTAATGAATATCTTGTCAGTTCTCAGGTGTTTTCTAAGTAAAATATCACATCATCTGCAAATAGAAATTATTTTGCCTCCTCTTTGCCAAGATATTTCCTCAGTTTCATTTTTTTTTACTTTATTGCCATAGTTAGGCTTTCTGTTACTGTATCAAATAATAATGACAGTGTGGGGATAAAACTTGCTCTGGGCTCTTGGCTGAAAGACATTGCTGAGACCCTTCAGAGCTTTTCCTCTCCCTCTTCCTCTCTCCTGTCTTTTTTCTTTTCTCTTCTTTTTTCCCCGTCTTTGAATTCATAAGTGAATTTTAGGAAGAAAATCACTTTCCTCTGAGTTATAGCTACCTATATGTTAAATCAACTTTCCAATACACATCTTGGGTAATCTGGATATTGAAAATATATCCTATCCATCAACCCCCCAACTCCATGGAAAAAGAGTTGTCTTTCTGGAAGAATGAGTCAGAGAGAGCAAGGTAAAAATGGGCTGAGAAATCCCCAGCCAATTTGAGACTGAGCCTCGAAGTTCAATCTGTCTGCTTCATTTTGCTTCATTTTGTATAAGGGACCCTTATCTTCAGTTTAGTTTAATCTCAAAAAATTTCAGTTGTCAGAGTTTAGGGGCTATGTTGAAGAATGGTCCAGGTTTCCTTCTCTATGGATTACCCTTGGAAAACAGTCGGGTTTATCTTTTTCTGTCTGCCATTATGTTGTTCCAGGAGACCCAATGCTAGGATTCAGCTTTGTTCTCCATCCTTCCCCCCATCCTGTCTACCTTACATGTAGAAATGAAATATCAAACAGAAAAACTCCAAGAGCCTTCCTCTAGTTTTTGTGGAACAAGAAGTTTAGCAGACTTTTCTGTTTCCAGTGACAGTCTTCTTTGGTAGAGAAAACCAGTTCACTTCTGAGTTCTCTTTTCTGTCTGAGAACAAAGCCTTCCATGCTCATTCAGTGGCTTCAGTGAATGAATGCTACAGGGCTAGGCCTGCCCATGAACTTACAAAACCCTTGACTTCTAAGAGGGTGGGTCTTTGATTAGAAAATGACGTCTTGTCCCATTGGATTTCTTGTTTGATTCTCCCCCTCTTCTCTGCTCTCTCCTATTCCAGTATTGATCGTATTCTTTTAAATCTACTTCCTACTCCTAAGTAGTTACCTCTGGCAAGGCCAAGTGGGGAGCCCTAGCCTTTCACTGAGAATCAGTAGGAGATTGATACAGTCTTCCTTTCCTTGTCACTGAATATAGACTGAGCGTCATTCCAAGCTCCTTCTGAAGTCTGGCTGTCCAAATTTCACCAACTCAGTGCATCTACTATGTCATATGAAGGCATCATGTGCTCAATGTAGAATTAAACTCCTTGTTGACTGACTGGGATCAGTCAACCCCAGAAAACAAAGCTGGGGTTTTCCCTGTTTATGTGCATGCAGGTATCATAGTCTTGACAATGCTTTAATTTCCTTCTGCTTTAGAAGTGTACTTCTCTGAAGACTACTCTCCAGATGTACTGTATGATCTTCAATAGTTTGAAAAATAACTAATGTGAGTTGCTATTCCTCTCGCCATTGGTACTCCCAAAACACACAAAACTTAGGGAAGTTTCCTTAGTAATCTCTTAATGGCTGAGTCTAATAACCTTTTCTCAATCCTTAATCTTCTTGACCCTCTCTGGAGCTTTTGACACTATTAGTCACCTTTGTATCCTGATATTCTTTAGGATTTTAGGGTACCATTCCCTCCTGGTCTCCTCCTTATGTGAATGCTCCTCCTCAGGCTTCTTTACTAGATCTCCATCCAAGTCGTCCCTGTTGACAGTGGGTTTCCCACAGGGTTATGTCCTAGGACTATTTTTTCTTCTCTTCTTTTATTTTATATTCACTTCATATTATTTTACTTGGCGATTCTCATCAGTTCCCATGGATTAAATTATTGTTTTTTATGATGATGACCTTCAGATCTACTTATCTGACCTCTAGACTCCACTCTGCAGCTGCTCTTGGACTTCTCAGACTTGATGTTCTTTATACATCTTAAATTAGCATGTCCAAAACTAAACACTCCTTTCCCCATAAGTGTGCCCCGACATCCATGTTTACAACCTAGGTGTCCTTGATTTCTTCATCTCACCTCATATATCCAAACTTTTGCAAGGCCTAATTCTTTCATCTTCCTAACATCTTTTGTTTGTGCCCCCTTCCCTCCTCTGACACTGCCTCTGCTCTAATGTAGGTCCTTATGACCTCATCTCAGAACTGTTGTAACAGCCTGCTAATTGATCTGATTGCCACAAAACTCTCCCACTCTAGTCTGTTCTCCACTCAGCTATCAAAGCAATCTTCCGAAAGCCTAGGTCTGACTGTGTTACCTCATCCCCAACTCAAAAACATTCTTTGTCTCTCTGTCACCTCCAATATCAAATATAAAGTCTGGCATTCAAAGTCCTTTCCTAACCTGCTTCTCTCCTCCACCTTTCCACCCTCATGTGTATTTTCTGGTCCAGTAACACTGGTCTCTATTCTGCTACTCAAAGAAAACATTCCATCTCCTGACTCTGGGCATTTTCTTTTTTTTCTTGTTTACATTCTTTATTTTCATTACATTTTTGAATTACACATTTTCTCCCCATCTTGCCCCTGCCCCAACCCTAAAATAGCAATCCCACTGTAAAGCCTCCCCTGCTCTGCTCTCTTTTTTTCTGGTAGGGCAGGGAGGGTCTCCCTGTCCCAGCC
>JAQQSW010001363.1:0-19024 GCA_028646575.1 Pseudocheirus occidentalis
CATATATGTATTCTTACACATATGTCCATATAGGAGGCTATATATATATATATTTGTATGAATACATATCTGAGCATGTGTGTATATGTGTATATAGAGGGTATAGAATTGAATACAAAGGGATGATACTTTAAAAGGCGAAATTCTGAGGTGGGATAGGACTAGAATGAGAGGAGACAGGGAGAGACAAAATGGGGTTAATCATCCCATATAGAAGAGGCAAGGGATAACTATTAAAACATCTAGAATATAAAGCTCTGCAATACCTGCAAATAGGAATTAAGATACACAGGGGCTTGGATAGGGAGACCCTCCCTGCCCTACCAGAAAATAAGAGAGCAGAGCAGGGTAGGGGTTTTACAGTGGTATTGCTGTTTTAGGGTTGGGGCACGGGCAAGATGGGGAGAAAATTTGTAATTCAAAAATGTCATGAAAATGAATGATGTAAACAAGAAAACAAAAATTTTTTTGAAAAAAGAATTCCAATAAAACCAAACCTCAACAGAGGTGAAAGAAATTAATAAACAAAATTAAAATCTCCTTTAGTTGGTTTTTAATATTCCCAGGCAAACTTCATATGAAAACTAATTCATACTTAAAAAAAAAATCTAGGTCTCCCAATAGGTTAAGGCTTGAGGTACAGTAGCTACTAGCTAACCTGATTCCATTACTAATGTGGGAGTTTGGACTCCCTCACTTTCCAACCCAGGCCAGTTAAATTCTCTTTATAAAACATGGTGACTCCCCATTCTGGGGGCTCATCTTCTCAAGGTTTACTTAGTGTGAACACTCTATCAGCTTTAGCCTTAACGAAGCTTAAGCAAATTACTGGAGTGCCACCACACCTGGCTAAATAATGTTTATTATGAAAACCTGGTTTATAAAAAGAGTTTAAAAGCTGATTTTGTAAATCAAGAACATGGCCCTCAGAAACCCTTGGCTTCTGTTTGAGAAAGATAATCTAAAAGTAGAGTTGTTCATGAACTCAAGAAATCCATTCCTCAAGAACTGAAAATATCAGAATAAAAAAAGAAAATAATACAGGAAAGAGGAAATTGCCAAATGTGTACTATTTGTTCCAGGATTCATCAGCTCTGGGAGTTAGAACCTTGCACTGAAGTAAGCAGGGAGTATGCTGACACTAACTTGTAAAGAGAGCTGATTGCTAAATTTTCAGTATAAGCATTTATACCTAGGAAAATGGAAAGTGTACAGTTATAGTCTTGACTTACTGTTTTGGTGATTGTCTAGATGTAAGAAAGCAGCTGAATGTTGATAAACCAGATAAAGCATAAAAGTATGTCATGCATAGAAAAAAGTATGTCATGCATAGAAGAGAAATGATATAGCTCTCACAGATGTGGGTGGGCAATATAGTCTTAACCAAACAATAAATAGAAGCAATTTTAAAAGATAAAATAGATCACCTTGATTGCTTGAAACAAAAATCTTCTGCACAAACAGGATAGGATAAGAAGGGAAGTGGTCAAACGAGAAAAAAATATTTGTTTCAGATTTCTCTTAGAAGTATTTGGTAGCCTATATATATATATATATATATATATATATATATATATGTATATACAATTAATAATTAATATAAATTAATATAAACAAGTAATAAATATATATGACATAGCAATTTGCCAAGAAATAAATGGTCAAAGGAAAAGAACAGTTCATAAAAGGCAAATTGCAAAGAACTCACAACTATGTTTTTAAAAATGTTTTTAATCACTGACAAGATAAATGAAAAGCAAAAACACTCCTGAGATTTCACCTCACTAACTTGTAAACTAGCGCTTTGCAAACTGCCAAAAAAAAATTATCAAAAAATGGCAGCAGTCAATATTGAAGGGGTCATAGGCACATTAATATCTTGGTGGAGCTGTGAAGTGATATAATCACTTTAGAAAGCAATTCTGAATTATGCAAATAAAGTGACCAAAAAGTCCATAACCTTTAAAACAGAGACTAAATTACTGGGCTAATACCCTAAGGAAATCATCAATAAAGGGAAGGCTTTATATACAGCAAAATATTTATAATGGCATTTTTTTTGCAATAGCTAAGAATTGGAAACAAAGTAGAAGCTTGTCAAGTTGGAAGGAGCTTTAGATATGTATTCCAACTAACAAAAGAACAAGATTCCTTTAGTACTATCCCTGATAGGTAATTATCCATCCTCTGCTTGAATGTTGTGAACTCACCACTCCTTGAGGGATCCTATTCCACATTTGGAAAGCTCTTATTATAAAGAGGTACTCCTTACACCAGAATGAAATTTGTTCCTCTGCAATTTCAATATATTATTCCTAGTTCTAGTTTTGGGGGCCAACGTAAACAAGTCTAAGTTGGTTTCTACATCATACTGTTTCATGAATTCTATAAGAGAAACATTATATCCATCCTAAATTTTCCCTTCTCCAAACTTAAAAATTTCAGTTTCCTTAACAAATCCTCATATGACAGAGTATGTAGTCATATCATTCAAGACTCCTTGTTCTGAACATGCTCCAGTTTATCACTGTTCTTTTGAAAATATGGCATCTAAAACTCACCACAACCCTTTAAATGTGGTTTGACCAGGACAGAGTATAGTAGGAGTATCACCTGACATATTCTACAGACTATGGTTTCATGAAAGCAATCCAATTTATATTTGCTCTTTGGTTGCTCATTTTGTAAGTAATTAAATTTGTGGGGTGAAGAAGAACCAGGAGTTAAGGATGACATTAAGGTTGTGAGCCTGAGGTGAGTAGAAGTATCCTTAACAAGAGTAATTATGGGAAAAGAGTAGGTCTGGGGTAAAAATAATTGAGTATTTTTTGGACATGTTGAGTTTGAAATAACTGAGGGAGTTCATTTCTAGATGTCTAGTGGGAAGTTTTTGATGTGGAACTAGAGTTGGATCAAGAATCTAGTGTTTGATATATAAATCATCCGAGTCTGGCCTGTATATGATAACTAAACCCAGGGAAGTTGATAAGGTAACCAAGGGCAAGAGTACAGAGAGAAAAGACACAAGAGAAAGCATTGCCATACATATACAGTTAGTGGGCTGCAGTTTACTTACACTTAATATGGCTCTGTCTTGCATTATATCTAACTCTTCAGAGCTTATGACATCCAGTGACTCACAGCCTTATAATATCACCAAAAATGTGTTAGTGTTAAAAAAAATTTTTTGAGTTTTCATTTCAAGGACAGTATTGGGACTATTGAAAGGGCTAAGCAATTTTCCAAGTTCAACACATCTCACACTACCAAATTCTAGGCCAAGCTTATTGTACATATGAATTATGTCCTGATAGACAAGCTCAATGGACCATCTTTCCAATGGTATATGATGGTCTGGGTAGTAAGCACTGACAATAAACATTCTTCAATTACTGAGCATCCCTGTATGGATTGTTAAGCCAAACTCTCTTAACTGACTGTGAATCTCAAATAAAAGTCTCTGCAATGATCTGGAGTTTGGTAAATTCATCATGATCTCAACTAGAAAATCTCATTATCCTAAGACAATACACTTTTTCCATTTGGATTCTGCCTTGAACACCCTCCAAAATAGTCGCAAACATCTTTATGAGCAAATCTTGGGTTTGACCCTTTTTAAATGTTGATCATCAGAGTTGTCAACAAAGTTACCTTTTATGGTGTCTATCAGTGAATTTTGTATCATCTTAACATATACAATTGATACAAGATGCCTTATTTGAAGAAAATTTTCAAAATATCTGTTTTGTTTGTTTTTAAAGAAGCACCCATCTTTATCCTTAGCATTCCTCACCAGTCAGCTCATTTAGGATTTTACACTCCCACAGTTCTTACAGGATGGTTCTAATTCTTTTTGGCTAATCCTCAGGTAATTCTCCTTGCTTCCACCTTCTATGCATGCCTTTTAAAAATCTGTGTGAGTACAATATTTTGAAATAATTATCATGCATGGCTTCAGAATTTCTTGAGTTTCCCATTCTGTGGGGGTTGACTTATCTTCTTAAATATTTCACTGCAGAACTTATCCCATCTTTTCTCTGAACCCTTTAGAATTTGATCTCCCTGAATCTAACATATACATTAGATTCTGCCCAGCTTTTTTCTCTCCTTTTTTTAATCATAAGTTCCATAATGGAATGGCCACTTGATCCTGACATTCTTGCCATTTCTACTTCCACAGCATTTTCTCCTTGTTTTTTAGATTCAGATCCAAAGCAGCAATGTAGAGTGCCACTTCCTCCATATTCTGAAGGATGAAATTATTATTACAACAAGCCAAGAAACCATCAGCTGCTCTGCTTTTGGCAGAGAATTCCAGCAGATGTCCAGATCCTGAAGTCCCCCATCACGACAATGTCATGTTTCTGTGCCAGGTTTATGATGTTTTCCAAAATCCTCATCAAATTCCTCTACCAAATATACCACCCCTCTCTCCATTCATTTTTATCCAAATGTTCATCATTTTTCCTCTTTAGTTCAAGTATTTCCTCAAATAGATAGATGATAAAGATAAAAAGGTATCTTGTATATATATATTTTAGATATGTGTGTGTGTATATATATATATTTATACAGATGTACATGTCTGTAGATACAGACATATCTATATACATATATGTGAGGAAAAAGAGTTTGACTCTCCTTTGACCTACTTTTTTAAAATAAAATTTTGTCCTTTTACTTATCAAGCATTTATTTTATCTCTTTTTCACCTTTCCCACACCACTGGGAAAAATCCTTCTAACAAATATTCACAGTCAAACAAAACAAATTTCCATACTCTCTCTGTTCAAAATGCATCTCATTCTGCATATTGGTCTATCAATTCACTGTGATGAAGTGGGCAGAATTCTTCAGTATTGGTCATCTAGAATTATGATTAATCTTTGTTTCACTAGAATGTCTTTCAAAATGCTTTCTTTTTACAGTGTTGTTTTATAAATTGCTTGCCTCACTCTATTCGCTTCTTTCTGTATAAATCCTTAGAAATCTTTCCAGATTGTTTTTTTGAAATTTTCTCTTTCTTCTGTTTCTTTTGAATAAGCTACAACTTTCCCATGCCATATTCTAGTCATGAGCTCCATTACCTATTATCTCATCTAAAAACTTAGGTGAAATGTACCAAATTTGTTAGTATCACTAGTTCATACTGGTTATACCCCAAACATTTTCCAGGTACATATAGACATCTAAAGCCATATGCTTTCTTGCTTCTTCTTTTCTTAGATAATGTCTCTGAATTACTGCTCTGTCTTCTGCTTTTATTCTTTCTGTATTGTGTTTGCTATCTTATATGATACCTGTATTTCCAGATTGATTTGATTTATAAGACTTCAGGTAAAGAAAAAATGTCTGAGTGACCATTGTTAGTTGTACTCCCTCTCTAGTCAAGAGATATTTTAAACCATAATCCAAATCCTGTCCTCAGTCTTCTTAATCAGACCTCAATTTCACAAATCTGCTTTTCTTTTCTGATTTCTTTACCTTCAGTAAGCTGTAATGGTGAAAACATCAATTGTATCCCTACAATTTTCAAAGAGTATTTTTTCCCTAGGACTTCATTATCCTTTGTAAATAAGTCCCTTCTTCTGATATCATTTGTCCCTATATGATCACCAAAATGAGTAGCATTCATCAGCTCTAACAAGTCTCGGGAGGCTGTCACATCTTGGATATATGTTATAGGAAGAGAGCAGATATTTTTGTTGTTTATGTCAGGTCAATAAATAGCAGCCTTACTACTCCTCATTAGCAAGTCATCAATATCCCTTGTTTGTCTCTTTTTCTTCTGATGATTATAGAGCAAACTACTATCTTATATGCCTTGTGGATTAACATCATCATTCCTTAAGCATAACATGGTGTATTTGTGAGGGGAGAACTTTCTTTGTATCCTCACTTCTTAGCACAATTCTTGGCATATATTTAATGTTTGATGACTTGTTCAGTTTCTCTGAAGATAATATACCTCCTCCTGTGTATAGGAATAACCTTATTCCTCTTACAAAACTCCAAATATCCAATGGTCCAGCCTCCCTTTTTGTTCTGTATCATTTTTTTTTACTTCCAATCTGTTAATACGGGGGAAATCCTTCTCTGCTTCCATACATGTTTACGCTTCTTGATTTTCTCCTTCCTTCTTCTTTACAATCTGTACTAAGAAAGGAGTACTCCAAGACCTTTAAATCTATTTTTTGGATGGAGGCCAATTTCCCCTTTGCATATGCATAGGAGTTATTTTTTACTGGCAGAAACACAAACAGCACATTTTCTTCAGATCACTGCAAAATTTCTCTTACTTTCCCTGCCTTCTTGAAGTAAGAACCATATTCCTTTGTCTCCTTGTTAAGCAGTTTTCTTGGCTAACTTTTGTAGCTAAGTTCTAGAGCAAAGAGACAACTTGTGAGATGGGAGATCTGAATCTCATGACATCTTTATATCTCATTTCACTTTGCCCCTGATCTTCAGATATTTATATCTATTTCCCTGGATACCAGGCACTCTCTCCTTGAGGGTAAGAGTGGGGAAGTGAAGGGAATTTACTTAGCAAATGGAAACAGAGGAGATAATAACAAAAGATTGGTGATATTATAAAATAAAAATATCTAGTTATCTAACAATATTCAAATGTTTCTTTTTGCCCTACCACTGATTACCAGAGGTATCTCCCTAAGTCCCTAAACTCTAGGCCCTTTGTCTCCATTATAGCTGGATGGAGGACAGTGAAGTGTAGTAAAATTATTTAGTGGACAAAAGGACACAAAACACAAGCCTGGAAAAAATCCAATTATCTCAAGAGATATAGCCACCTCATTTCACCTTGCTACTGATCTCCAGAGGTATTTGTATCTCTATTTACTTGGATATTAGTCTATCTGTCAACTTGTATAGTTGATTTTTTTAACCATGCATATAATTTTATATTTACCACTACTGATAGAGTTAAAAGTTGCTGCTCTGGACTGTGCTACTACAGCTAAGCAGGGTGCCCAGGGAAAACCATAAACATCTCAGGAAGCTTTTGTAGTTGCCAGTCAATTAACAAGCATTTATTAAGTGAAGATTGCATTTTTATCTAATTGGCAATTCCTGGGGCATAGTGGTTTTGAAGTAGTGGTATTCCAGTGTTCATGATGGCTGTTTTCATATATTTTTAAAAGTCTATGTCCTTTTTAATCATAGACTCTATTTTCTGCTGCTCCCCTATAAATATAGTTTAAAAAAATTGTTCTTGGTATAGTTCCCTGTGACTCCCAACCATTCTTTGCTCTGAGCCACAGTCCTGTAAAATGTCCCAGATGTTGTTATTTAACTTTTTTTATTCAATCCTTTGTTATAATCTGTCAAAATGTTTTTGAATTCTGACTGCTAATTCTTCCTATCTTTGTAGATGTAAATTTGATCAGCATAACATATGTGCCTTTATCTAAGTCCAAAACTTTTCCTCTAATAGAAGTAAAATACTACAGGTATATAACTAGCTATTTTAACCTATTGGAAACCAATTAGTGTAAGTCAGGTGGTGTGGCTTCTGCTTTTCTTGCTTCCAAACACCCTTTCTACCCCCATCCTTATCTTCTGTCCTGTAATCTAATCCCAAGTCATGAATCACTATCCCATTTCTGCCCATCCCCTAAACAACAATTGTAAACAGTAACTCTCTTAGGATATAGAAAGCTATTAGAAGTAGAAAAGAAAAGAGAAAAACTGTTTTCTTTCTCTCTAGAAAAAAAACATGAGAGCTGACATTTTTATAGTCCTTATATACATTATTTCACTTGATTTTCACAACAATCCCATGAAAAAGATACTTTTTTCCATTAAAGTTATGAATTCATTGATATTGGGAACTCACAATGAAGAAAATTCCATTACTGAAAAAGACTGCTACCCTCTCTTCAACTTATACCCAGAGTTGCCTTTAGCACTGAGAGTCTAAGTGACTTACCTAGGTTCACACAGCCAGTATATGTTAGCAGTGGGACTTGAACCCAAGTCTCTGATTTAGAGGCTGGCACTCTTATCTGCTACATCATTCTGACTTTTGAATTAGATACTACTGGCATTTTGTTTTCCATTCTACTCAGAAAGAAACAGACTCAGGTTAAATGACTTATCCATTGAAATATATCTAGTAATTGTTGGTTAAGGCAACTATGTCTCTTGAAATACACACACACACATGCATGCACACATACACACTTGCATGTATGTGTGTGTATTCTCAGTAATTCATATCATCTGCACTATTTGTACTATTTCTCCTCTCCTGGATCCAACAGTCTTGGGAAACTCATTGTTAAGAGGGTTCTATGGCATCCTTCATGATAGTAGTTGTTTGATTAGAAAACAAGCAGGAATTAGGAAATTTGAGTTCTGGTCCCAGATGTACTGCTTGGTCCCCATGTGGCAACGGATAAATCTTTTTACCTCATCTACCCACTACTATATAGATCCTTGATCTGGAGGCCAGAAGAGTACCTGTCCTCATGGAATTTGCCATCGAATTACATGATATCACAGAAACACAGATAACTCTAATATAGAGCATTGTTTCTAAACCTTACAGAAAAAACAAGTGCTAGGTGTGTTATGGTAAAAGTGGAAGGAAAGGGGAGGGGCAGATCAATACCATTTGGGAGGATCAGATAAGGCTTCATGGAAAAGGTAAAACTGGTGCAAGGTTTTAAAGAGTGAGTACCAATACATTAAGTAAAGAGGGAGAAGGAGAGTATTCTGAGCATATAGAAAAGCACAAGCAAAGGGGTTAGTAGCTAAGTAACAATAGAGTCAGGAAGTCTTGAGTTCAAAGTTAGCTTCAGATATACACAAGTTGTATGAGCGAGACAAGTCAATCAACCTCTTTTTCCTCAGTTTTCCCAGCTATAAAATGAAGATAATAGTAGCATCTACTTCTTAGGGTTGTTGTGAGGATAAAAAGGATAATATTTGTAAAGTTTTTTGTAATTCCTGAAATGTTATTTAGATGCTAGGTATTATTGTTATTATTATTATTAGAACCAAAAGGCAAAAAGTAAATGTGTTCAGGGACTATAGAGTAGTCTAATTTGGCTACACAGAGGAATAATATGAGAAAAGGGAGACTGTTTTAGTATTTTGGATTTCCTGTTTAGGAAGGCCTTGAATGCCAGGCAGCAGGCCGTGAACTTCATTCACCAGTCATTAGTGAACTGAAAGACTTTGGAGTAAAATGGATAGCTCTGTGAATAAGAAAAAATATTCTACTGGCAAGAGGATGGATTTAAGGAGCAGTTTATCACCAAGTGGGTGGTAATGAAGTCTGTATTGATTGGAAGTATTGGAGGAAGGGAGAGATAAAGAAAAAAGAATAGATTTTTATCAATGTTTCAGAAGTGGAAACAACAGGAATTAGTAAATAGATATGAAATGTTAAGTTAAAAGACCAGTCAAAAATAATCCCCAGGTTATAAATATGGGAGACCAAATAAAACAAGAAAGAGGAGTGAGTATGGAAGAAAAGAAAATAAGCTCAGTTTTTGACATGTTGAATTTAAGTTTCCAGGGAAAATACCTCAGTTTCCTCATATCTAATACACTATAGAATATAGTGAGAGGAGTGAGTTGTGAGGTATAAGGCTTGGTTGTTATGTGAGGGCCAAATCAAGGAGGGCCACTTCTCTGAGGGATTCATTTTATTTCTGTCATTTTAATGCAGGTCTTGACTTTAACAACCTGCCAGAGGACAGTCTTGTATCTGTCATTCCAAAACATTATCACCTGATTCTTCAACAACTTAAGAAATTTTCATTCAATTAAATTTTAGGACATGTTTAAGAAATGAAAAATGTTCACTCAGCCATTGAGCTCAAAGTCCATGTTGTAGAAAAGAAAAAGTCATTTTTCACATTCTCTACATAAGGCCATCTTGTAAGAGAATATTATATGGTGTCAGATAGCCCTAACTCTTCAAAACTACCTTATCTCTACAAAGTAAGTTTTCCCTGTTTTCTGAATTAGGCATTTCCACCTTAAGCTCTTCAATAGTATTAAAATTTATCCTGTGCTAAATGAATTCAACATACTGTAGCATCAGTCAATGACAGACCATCCTTGTTAGCAAACTTTGGATTGCCTGGATTACATTAGTATGTTAGGTTTTGGATTTTAATGACGGCTAAAGTCGCACTTTATGAGTCAGAAATTATCTTATATTTAAAGGAAGTAGACATAAGTTGTTTCAAGGTTTTAATAACAGCATATAAGGGACCTGAGCATTTTCTATGCCCACATTTCAGCCCACACAAACATGAACCACACAATTGTTCATCATCCATCCTGTGCCGTGTTTCTCTGGTGACCTTTGAGAAACCCCTACTAAACTGTTATTCCCAGTACCTCTGCATTGATTCAGCAAACAGAGCACTTGACCTGGAGTCAGGAAGTCCTAAGTTCAAATTCAGCCTCACAAAATTACCAACTGTGTAACCCTGGGGAAGCCACTGAACCACAATCCACCTCAGTTTCCTCAACTGTAAAGTAGAAATAATAACAGCACCCAACTCCCAAAGTTCTTGTGAAAATAAAATGAGACAGCACTTGTAAGATGCTTTGAAAACTTATATGTGCTATATAAAAGCTAGTTAATATTATTATTTTTATCATTAGCAAGATAGAATCAAAAAGATTTGAAAACTGTTTTTATACAAGGTTTGAGGGAAAGAGAAGAGTTGACAAAGATTCCAAGATTTCAAATCTGAGGGACTAAAAGCTTATAGGTATAACCAACAGACACAAGGAACGTATTGCTTACAATATAAAAGCTGTGGAAAAAATGTCTGACTCAATATTCTCTGACAACCTAAGTCCTGATTGACTTTCACAAAGGTAGAGTCAGTTCTCTACTGTGGCAAGAAGAAAATGAAGTTACTCAAGGAAAATAGCTTTTGTTGCTTGGTAGTTTTTCAGTCCTACATATCTGACGGCCCCAACTGGGGTTTTCTTGGCAATGATACAAGAGTGATTTGCCATATCCTTCTCCAACTCACTTTAGAAATGAGGAAACTGAGGCAAACAAGGTTAAGTGACTTGCCCAAGGTCACATGGCTATGAAGTGCCTGATGCCAAATTTGAACTCTGGTCATCCTGATTCCAGATTCAGCTCTATCCACTATGTCACCTAGTTGCACACAGAAATTAGCTTGGTGTTCACTTAAAGAATGAATGAATCTATGAAAATGAGGCAAAGTGCACATCAAGATGCTAAGTCAATAATGCCCTATTAATGCCCTCTGAAATGCAAGGATATGAACTAGAAGGACAATGGCAATCTAAAGCATTGTGTGTTGGTAGGGAAACGTGGGGGCAAGGATCTGAGTATTGCACCCAAGTCTAATTCAGAGGTGTCCTGAGCTAAGGAGAAAAAAAAAACACATCACACTAATGAAACCTGAATTTCTTAAGTGGGGATAGGGAGGAAGGGCAGCACGAACTTTAAGACTAACCTCCTTTTTGGGAGGGGTTGACCAAAAGGCACCATGAAGGGAAAAAAGTCAAACTTCCCAGAGAGATTTATTAATATTATTTCTCCTGCTCTGAGTGATTTTAAGTATTGTTTTTAACTACGGTGCAGAATTTGTTTCATCACTAATTCAATTTCTGTCTCATTAATTCAATTTTGGGTCCCTACTCTCAGTACTACTCCATTGAGCAATATTTTACCTAAATACATTGTTTGTTTTGGTGCTCAAAATTCTTCACATCTATAGGACAAAACAAGATTAATCATATTTTTTTTCTAAATCATCAGTGAAAAAGAGAGAGAAAGGACAGAGGCAGAAAGAGACAGAGAAGAGAGAGACAGAAAAAGAGAGAGGAAAGATAGAGAAAGAAACAAAGAGGAGGAAAAGTAAAAGTAGGTGAGTGTAGAGGAGAAAAACTAAAGAGAAAGAAAGAAAGACTGCCCTATACTATACTCATATTCAGTGAGTTAGGTCATTGATATGTTTCCTCCAGTGATTCAGACTGTAGCCCTCTCCATGCCTGCTCACTTTGTACATGTCTTCCATAAGTTCACTAAAGGGGAAGGATGGTCATCCAATATACTGGAAGCCTTCCTTAATTTCTGTTGACATAATAAAGATACTGTAGAGCATCAGACAAAAAGCAAAATTCAAATTTCAGAATTTCAAACACGTTTTTACCTTTCAAATATTTTATTTTTGCAATTACCTATAAAAATAGATCATTTATTTTTTTAAAATTTTTTGAGTTTCAAATTCTCAAATTCCCTCCCCTTCCCCTTCCTTGAGAAAGCAAACAATTTAACATAAGTTGTATATATACAGTCATGCAAGACAGATTTCCATATTAGTCATGTTGTAGGAGAAAAAATAATAAAACAAGAAAAATAAAGAAAGTATGCTTTGATCTGTATTCAGACTCCATCAGTTCTTTCTCTGGAAATGGACTGCATTTTTCATTATGAGTTCTGCAGAATTGTCTTAGATCATTGTATTGCTGAGAATAAATAAGTCATTCATAGTTGATCACTGTACAATGTTTCTGTCACTGTACCATATTCTCCTGGTTCTGTTCACTTTACTTTGCACCAGTTCATGTAAGTCTTCCCAGGTTTTTCTGAAAGCGTTCTGTTCATAATTTTCTACATGACAATAATATCCCATCACAATCACATACCGCCACTTGTTCAGCTATTCCTTGATTGACAGGCATCCCTTCAATTTCCAATTCTGTGCTGGCACAATAAGAGATTATATAAATATTTTGGTACATATAGGTCCTTTTACTTGTTTTTTTTTAATTTCATCAGAATACAAACCTAGTAATGGTGTTACTGGATCAAAAGGGAATCACAGTTTTACATCCTTTTGAGCATAGTACCAACTTCCTCTCCAGAATGGTTGTATCAGTTCACAATTCAACTAACAATGCATTCGTGTCCTGATTTTCCCACATTCCCTCCAATGTTTGTCATTTTCTTTTTCTGTCATATTGTCATTTTCTGTTTCTGTCATATAGGTGTGAAGTGGTAACTTGGTGTTGTTGTAATTTGCATTTCTCTAATCAATACTCATTTGGAGTATTTTTCATACGACTATGGATAGCTCTGATTTCTTCATCTGAAAATTGCCTATTTATATCCTTTGACCATTTATCAAGTGGGGAATGATTCATATTCTTACAAATTTGATTGGTCTTTATATATCTGAGAAATGAGGCTTTTATCTAAAAACTTGCTGTAAAAAATGTTCCCAGTGTTCAGTTTTCCTTCTAATCTTAACTGCATTAGCTTATTTGTTCAAACCCTTTCAATTCAATGTGATAAAAATTATCCATTTTATATCCTGTAAAGCTTTCTGTTCAAGTATTTTTCTTATACCTTAATTTCCATGAAATCAAGATTAAGAATTGGAAATGACTTTTAGGAGTGATCTTATCCAACTCCCTAGTTTTAATAATTGAGGAACTTGAGAATCAGAGGGGTTCTATGTCTTTCTCAAGGTCATCCATGTAATAATGACAAAGCCAGGTTTCAAACCTAGGGTCTCAGACTCTAGATACAAAACTTCTTTCTATTTTCCTTTTGTTTTTTTACTTTTCTACATACTGCCTCCAAGATTTGCTTTGATGTTCATACAATTAAAACAAAATAGGCTTTAAACCAAATATTTATCTAAAGCAATACATTACTATTTGCATAAACTGTCCTATCTATAGAGAAAAGTGTCTTATCCTGATACTTAAGTCTATTCAAAGCCATTAAACTTGTTGGCTCTGAGTTCAGATAAATAAGATAAACAGATCTTTACTCAACTAAGAACTAATTTCCTTTCTCTGCATTTCTGCCTCATCAAAATCCTAATTCTCCAAGCCTGAAGGTGGTAGAAATGCTTCCTAATGAGTTCACTGTGCTAATCACAAGCTCAGGTAACCACATTTGCATCACTAAGAGTCTTATTTCAAAATGTGTTGGCAGTTCAGTCAATTTTGAATGCTCCATTGCTTCTCCTCACTGGAGCACAACTGATCCTGATCAATGCCTATCTATAGGTAAACTTATTTCCTTGTATCCAGAATGTGTTGCCTTGGTTGGAATTGTAGGTGCTGGATGTCTTTATTTCACCCACATCACTTTCAAGAGGAAAGTCCCTTGTGAAAAACAGGAAGTTTGTAACTTACACATATGCCCTCTACATGTGTATGGTCAAGGCTGAACTGTCTATGTGGTGCAGATAATAGGTCTACAGTCATTGCTGAACCTTCTCTAGGGGCAAGAGGGGAGAAAATAAGAAGGCAGATGGCTCAGTTGGAACTCTTGACTCTCTTGGATCCTACCCTGGAATGGATTTCTAATCAGATGGATGTCACTGCGCTCTTTTCAGAGCAGTAAGTGTCATTAACTGTTAATTGTCACAGTTAAAGAGATCTGCTGAGTGTCTATCATGGTACCATCTGGACATCTCAAGATATTCACATGGGAGACCCCAGAACCCCATCCAAAAGCTTTGGTCATTTACATATTTTGGATTTATAGCAGTTGGATCATATACCTTTTGTAATAAGTAGGGAAAGAAACCACAGTTGATCAAAAAAAGTAGAAAAAGTGAATTATTCTCTGGTAGATGAAAACATGCCTAATGAATAAAGTGAACAAAAGGCTTATATTGATCACTGAGGATTTTGTCTCCAAAAAGGTTTGCAGAAGGGTTAGAAGGAAATGTGTTCCTCATACTTTTACCCCTACTAATATCCTGCCATCAGCCACCATGACTGCTGCCCACTCCATCAACACTATGCATGATAATAAAAATAAAGCTATCAAAGAGATTGTTGTAGCTGAATCCTTTATGAAACTTAGTGGGTACTAACATCAAAGCTCAGTGTGAAGAACATATTTAAAGCAATTAATACTAATGCAATACCAGATTTAATGTACACCTTCAGAACTATCAAAGAAACCATAACAGACCCGAAAAGTATCCTGATATGAGATTAACAAAACACAAGACCTATAACACCAAGGCAGGTATAGAAATGTTAGTATTTCCTAATCAAAAAGGATGAAGGGTATAGACAAACATTGCCAAGCACTTAAGAAGAAGTACAAAAACAAAAGAAATCCTTTTGGAACAAGCAGACATCACTTCACCAACTGGCAATAAAAGGCAAAAAGATATTTTCAATTGAAATTTTTGGATATGAAACAAAATGTTGCACCTTTGAATGAAACTTATGAAATTGCAGAAATCCAAGAGTAGAATCAAAAGGGCCTATATGTATGGTTTCAACCTGAGTTCAGCCGACAAAGAAGTGTCCAACAAATGCCTGAGTAACGTGATTCTTATTTAGAGAAACAGAGAGGCGCATGATGCCAATCCATGACCAGCTCATCATCACCAGCAATTACAAAAGGGTTATCTTTAAGGAGCCCAGAGTTACTGATGAATTAAGATAATTTAAGGAAATGGTAGAAATTGTGCAATATATCACTGGATGTTGCAAAAATTAAGTTTCTACCAGATATCTAGCAAAAAAAATGACCTAGTGAGTAGAATTATACATCAGAAACTCATAATTTTCAATAGATGAGAGAGAGATAGAGAGATAGGGAGATAGAGAGAGAGAGACAGAGAGAGAAAGAGAGATAGATAGATAGATAGATAGACAGACAGACAGACAGACAGACAGACAAAATATCTACATACTACAATACATTCTGGCTTCAAAATATCTTTGAGAAATCAACAAATAAACTGTCCTGGAGTCAGGGCATTATCAAATACTGACTTATTGATCACAATTGCTTAGATATAAGACTGATCCATAAAAACTTAAGAGCAGTGTTTTTGATATATGTGTTCATGCCAAATACTTATAACCTTGAAATAACATGGGCCAACACGATATTGAAAATTAAGACTCATGAGAAGAAATAAAAATCGAATGAAAACAAAATGTGATATATACCATAACCATCATCCTGTCTCCTATTGAAATTATACTGATGATGTTTTAATGAGGTTTTGGGAGATGATCTTACATCCTAAAATTTTTATTCAACTATAAAAAGCAAATTTTTTTCTTCCTATGTAATAGTTACATTGTGGTTGTGGTTTGTCATTTGTTCTTGAAGAGGATCATGACATCAGGGAGATGGTGGCATGACTTGCAATTGAATTTTATTTGAGTGAAAGAGGTCTGTGCAATCACCAGCCTCACTTTCTCCTCCAGAGCCACCTAAGTCTAGTGGACAGATATAGGTCAGGATGACTGGAGATGGCCCAGGATGCAGTGGGAGACTTGGGCATTTTTAAGATAAGACCTTTTGAAGTTCTTATTTTGAGCGAGGCATTGCATATTGGGCAATCACCAGTCATCTTTACTTTTGTCTTGCCACTGGACTTCAATGAGTCTGGAAGAGAGAGGGCAACAGAGAACTATGTTCAATTCTGCCTCACTTCAATTCAGGCAAGAGTTAAGACATCACCCATGATGTCATTGGTCCTCTTCCAAAATAACAATCAAATTTAGTGATCACAAAAGTCCTGTGTAGAAGTTTATAGTAAATAGACTCAGCTTTGGGGTCAGTAATACATGGTACAGAGGTGGAACTCAAATCCATTACTAATTCCAAAGCTGGCTCTCTATTAACTATAATTGCTTTTTGTAGTCGAATAAAAATTTTAAAACATAAGAACCTGTCCAAATCATCTAAACTTTCAGTGCCACAAGTAACTAATAATATAAGTTACTAAGCAGGTATAGTTTTCTTAATGAGAACTCTCTTTGCCATATTTTTTCTATTTGCAGTAGGCAAGAAAAGAAGTATTATTCCCATTTTATAGAGACAAAGAGATGAAACAACTTTTCCAAGACCACTTGGTTAATAAGTAGACTAAAATTTGTAAACTAGGTCTTCTTTTTCCTGCAACAGGTTATTTTTCCCACACTGCACAGCAGATAGTCTTTCTATAGTAAACAAAAATGGTATCTAAGATATTATGCCTCACTTGGCTATTCTAAGCACAATGAATTGTTAAGGGAAACAAGTGTGATGTGGATACATACCTAATATTTTGAGATCATGATCTCCAAAATTTCTTACATTGTTCCTCTCAAAGGAAATATACTAGGCTAGATGATCACTGCTTTGATGTCACTATTATTTTGATGACTGAGGGAGATAACAATATAAAGTCACAGTATCCAGATATAGATCCAGATAATTTTACATATATATATATATGGAAAACTAAAGAGTATAAGAAACAACAAAAAACATAAAGGGAAAAATCATAGCACAAAGATTCAGATGTGATGCCTTATTTATAACTGAGACTGACTGGGTTGGTATCCATGACTGGAATATGGAGCTTTTTACAAAAGTAGCAGAAGATATAGAAGCATTGTATATTAAGAACATATACTGATATAAGCAGAAACCTACTGTTACTTAGAGCTATCCAAAATTGAGGTGGTGTGCATCAGAAGGTAAACAAGTTACCTTATTGGAGGTCTTCAAGTAAAGGCTAGATGATCATTTATTTGGTCAGCTGTGGAGATTATTTTTCAGGAATGGAAGGAACTAGATCGTCCTGAGATCACTTCCAATTCAGAAATGATGTCCAAAAAAATGGGAGTTAGGATTGGGATTTGGGTGAAGATCAATGAAGGAATAAACATAAGTGACATATCTTCAAACTATAGTATATGTTACCTAAAACAATGAATTGGCAAGAAACTTGGGAAATGGATCACACAAGCCTGGCACAGAGACCTGATAAAGTAACTTCAATTATCTTTCTCTCTCTACTTCATGCTCTTTCTCTCCTTTCACTCTCTTTTTCTCCTTCTTGTCTTCAATCAGCCAACAAACATTTAGCAAGTAGCTACTGTGTACTAGGCACTCTTCTGAGTACTGGGGACACAGAAGCAGACAAGAGACAGTCCCTCCCTTCAAGAAGCTTCTTGAAGGAGAATGGCATTTCTGGACCTGATTTTCATCAAGAAGCAACTGTTTGCTAAAGGAGAAATGATTACTTTCATTTCATTATAGAAATTGTGATAGAAAAAAAAGCAAATCTAGGCATATACTGACATAAAACCAAGGTTTGAGAGGAACGGGTATCAAAGATTTAAAGAAAGAATAGGGAAAGGTCAGAACATGAGGAATGGAGAATTCTCAAGACTAGGATTCTAAATACACAAAAAGAAACAATTCCAGTGAGAACAAAAAGAAGAATTTGTCCAAAGGTATCAATACAGAAAGGCAGGAAACTAAGATAGCAACTTAGTTTTGTTTAGTTTTCTTTCTTAAGATATGCAAAAAAGATGAAAGAAGAGCAGGTAATTTAGGATTAAAAAAACACAGTAGTGTTCTGTAAGAATAGTGAGAGGAATACTAAAATTCGGAATGAGCTTAAACCAACTAGGATAGCTAAAAACAACAAAAAGATTTTGTGGAAAGGAGGAAAGTCAAATGAAGGGAGGGAGAGGGAGGGATGAGGAGAGAGGGTGAGAGGAAGAGGGGGGGTGGGAGGGAGAATTTTAGCTATACTTATGGCAAAAAGAGTATCAAAGAGTGAGAAGATCACTACTTAGGGTCAATGGGGAAATAAATGAAAACATGGTATGAAGAAAAAGGAAAACTTTGTGTTCTTACTTCAGTGTTTACCAACTCTTACTTTAATTTTTGTTTCTCTCCAAAGAAAACTATATTTTTATTGGAAAGAACAGAGTACAAATGACTAATATGAAGTTAAAACTCAAGATAGATAAGAAAATCATAAGACAGTAATGAGTTGCACTTGATAAATTCAAGGCAACAGACCTATGTGAACTACATAGCAGAGTATTCTTAAAATTGACTGATGTAATTGCTTAGTCATTGTCATTGGTCTCTGAAAAATCATTGAAAAAATAGAGAAAGATCAAGGAAAAAGAGAGGCAAAAATGTTTCTATGATTTTCAAAAAAGGGAAGAAGTAGAATAGATATGCACACTATAGGCCAGTGACCTTAAT
>JAQQSW010001364.1:0-17500 GCA_028646575.1 Pseudocheirus occidentalis
AATGACCATATTTTCCCCTGGAACAATATGCTCAATTTTGCTGGGTAGTTGATTCTTGGTTTTAATCCCATTTCCATTAATCTTCAAAATATCATATTCTAGGCCCTGTGATCCCTCAGTGTAGAAGCTGCCAGATCCTGGGTTATCCTGATAGTGCTTCCGCTGTATTCAAATCGTTTTCTCTTGGAAGCCTGTAATATTTTCTCCTTTAACTGGGTATTCTGGAACCGGGCAATAACATTTCTAGGAGATACTTAATTGAATCTGTGCTCTCATCTGTGCTTGTTCATTCTCCACCAAAAAAGTTTCATCCTATCCCTGTTTTTTGTTTTGTATTGCCTTGTTCTTAGACTGTAAAATTTCTGTCTCTGCTCTTCAATAACTAGTCCATTAATAATCTATCTCATGTCCTGGAGGCCCTCCTCTGGATCTTTTAAAATGTTCAGAGGTCTTTGGGATTGCACCAAAGTTTTCCCTCTGTTATCCTTTACTTGGGCTCTATAACTGAACCATGGCTTTTTCATGTCTTTTCTATCTTTGATAATGTGTTTCATGCCACTTATTAAATGCAAAACCTTATTAATAATATGCTGCACTTATATTCATCAGACATCTTTCCATCAACCTTCTGGACACATGAAATTTTGATTCATCTTAGAGAACCTTCACTCACAGCCATGTCCGGGCCTCAGTTTCCTCATCTTTAAAATGAGAGGACTGGACTGTGTCAATTTTATATAGTCTCTTCCAACTCTCAATCTCTGGTTCTGCAATGTTACAATCATCATCAAGCTATGAATAACTTTTTTAAATGGTCTTTGGATTCAGAGAGCAATTTATAGGATTAAGAATATTCTGTTTTCCAAAATATGATCCTGTCTGTTCTCTTCCTATTGATTTCTAGGCTCAACTCCACATATAGAAATCAGTGCTCATACAAATATATGTATGATGGGCTGTCCATCCATCTGTATGTCATAATCAAGACAGAGCAATGATCCTGGATTCTCTTCCCAAGAGCAAAGCTCTTTTTCCATGAAGGATCTGAATGTTCCAGAAAGTTGGGTTGTGACTTTTTTAATGCTATCATATCAAACCCCTATTCCACTATATTCCTTATTTGTCCCAGGTTCATTTAATCAACTAACATCCAATAATTTTTATAAAAGAATATTAACTCTGAAGAAATAGCAAGAATAGGTAAAAAACATACTGATGCCAGCACCTGGGTTCACACTCTTCCTTATAGCACCTTAGTCTTAGGACAGTGCAATCAAATTCAAAGAGTTTCTAAATAGGATTGGTTCTATCAAATTCACTTTAATATGCAAGACAGCATCTAAATGAGTCCTCTTTTGAGTAACTACGGTCTGGGTCCTCAGATTATTGCTGGGAGCATGGCCACTGAGCTGGAGAACTTTAAAACACAACATGGGCACCACAGACTCCTAGCCAAGTGATGGCTCATGACTCTAACCTTTTGAAGCTCATAACGTTGTAGCCTTCTCCAAAACCCTTTCACCTAAAAGCATGAAGAATAGACACAACAACATCCTAAGAAGAGAGGTCTTTCTCCTCACTCACAGGTTTATATCAGTCATTTATCATTCATCTCCATATTCTAAGCCACCCAGACGGAAAAGAAAATGGTAAAGAGGCTCACTTTGTCTAATTATTGACTTTAGATTGTATCTCTGTTCCATTTCAGCAGCCAATGAACAAAACATCTTTTATTTTTTTCTTTGCATTTTGGAGTGGGGAGGGCAGGGCAATTGGGGTTAAGTGACTTGCCCAAGGTCACAAAGCTAGTAAATGTTAAGTGTCTGAGGCCAAATTTGAATTCAAGTCCTGACTCCAGGGACAGTGTTCTATTCACTGTGCCACCTAGGCACCCCTACTAATTATATTTTTGCCAGGTGGATATGAGACCATATAACTAGTTTTATAAATTTTGTGCATGCTCAATTTATGAAAGTAGCCCCTTTCCACTACATATCATACTTTTCCAGAAGCAGAATCCCCAGCCTCTTCTAAATGAGGATTGCCTCAGCTGATTGTACCGTACATATTTTTTTTTTACTGGCAATATGCATCTTTCATCCAAGTGGTTGTGTGTTTGTTTGTTTTTCTCTCCAGATTACTAATTACAACCTTCTGAGTAGTCCTAAAGTGTCCTGAAACATTTGGTGATCAGCACAGTTGCATAGTAAGGAACACAATGAGATAATATACACTGTATCTCACAGTCAATTAATTGTGTGACATTAAAGATATAATTTAGTATAGAGAATTATATGCAAAATCCTTCTCAATTCCTTCTCAAATTTTCATCAAGGTTGCTTATTACATACTTATAGACCATCCTCATTTTATAGAAAAAAGTATTATATATAAAATGTCATGCCAAAAAGTAGTCAAATATTATTTTACTGAATTTTAAAATGACTTAGGGAGTTTTTATTTTTTAGCAAGAAAATCTCTAATAATAATCCTCCTGTAGAACAAGCCAAATGACATACTAAATAGAATTAATAGGCCATAGAATAAAATCTATCCATAATTAATTTTCCCTAAAATAAATGAATTTTTGGAAGGTAATAAGCTTGTGTCATCATTAATGGAGAAACAGCAGCCCCTTGTGGATGAACAAAAGACAAAGCTATAAAAACTAATACAACAGTTTGAATGTTCTTTATATGATATTTGTGGTTTTTTAGTTCTTTTTCTAATGACCACAAAATGTTTTTGTGTGATGTTACATCATTAAATTGCATAATCAAGAAAGCCAATACATTGTCAACTTCTATGGATCATCTGTAGCTCTCTGAGAAATAGGACTTTAAAATTTCTTACTCTGTCAATCAGTTGCACAGAGTATTGTAATGAATAAATGATACTAATGCATCCAGTAAATACTTTCCTTAGCAATTAAGCAAAGGGAAAATAATTGGAATATGTCACTTCTTTGGGTCCCAGCACCAGCAGCATGAGAAGGCTTTGTGATATAAAGGTAGCAGCTGAACAGAGCAATAACTCCAGTACTCCTGAAGATACAGTATGCAAATAAAGAACATGTAGCACATACCAGATATAAAGTAACTCCAGTGACTCTCTATCACCTACTCTTAATATCCCCATTTTATAATTGAGGAAACAGGCAAACAAAGGTTAAGTGATTTGTCTAGGACCACACACATAGTAACTATCTGAGGCCATATCTACAAGGCACAAGTGCAGAGGGAGTACATTCCAGGCTTAGGGCAAAGGCATGGAAATGAGTTCTTGTGTGTGAGAAACAGAAGGAAGACAATTTTGGTTGGATCCCAGAGAGAGGGAGGGGAAGTATTCACCAGTGATGTGGTAATGATAGCATGTGCCTAGGTTTTGTAAGGTTTTAAGGGCTAAACAGAAGAGTTTATATTTTCCTCTAGAGTCAATAGGAAGCCACTGGAATTTATTGGATATATATATATATATATATTATATATGTATATATGCATATATGTATGTGTGTATATGCATGTATATATATGCATATACACACAAATATATAATGACAATAAATGAAAACTTAAAAGAACACAGAAAAAGGAGTTGAGATACTATTTGAGAAATAAATTAAATTTAACATAGTCACTGATTTAAATTTGAAATAGTGTTTAGAGATTAGTGAAACCAATAACCTAATTTTACGTTTTTATAAATGAAGAAACTATTGATAAAAAAAAGATTAAATAACTTGTCCATGGTCCTACATCTAATAAGTGCCTGTGACAGGATTTTAATTAAGGTCTTTCTGACTTATTTGTATGTTTCTTTAGAGTCCTTTTTTAAATATATGAACTACAGAAGGAAAATCTTTTGTATAAAATCACAATTCAATTCAATGCATCAATTATTTTTACTGAATAAGTATCTATTGTGTATAAATACTGCTAGTCCATAAGGATGAATGGAATTTCCTATGTCAACAATTAATGCATTCTCCCTCCACTCTTCAGAGGGAAGTTGGAATAATCATTTGGGTGTGATGTAGAGGGAATTCTTTTAAAAGGTAGCTTCTGAATATCTGTGAGTTCGAAGTTATTATTATAGAGTTTAACCATAATGGTTCATAGATGAATAGATTTAGAATGAAAAAATAAACTGAGTTGTCATCTAGTTTAAATACCTTATTTCACAAATAAAGAAATTGAAGTCCCCAAAAAGATTAAGCAACTTGTCCTAGGTCACAAAAATATGAAATTATGAATTTGAACCTTGATCTTCTGACACCAAATTCAGTATTCTCTCTGTTCACACCTCACCTCTTCCTCCTAGTAGCCCTGAAACTCCAAAGGCTCATCTTCAGAACTTTTATCCCCAAATGATTATGTCTTTTGATGAACTGATTAAATTAATTTCATCATAAATCTCTTAAAATTTTTGATATATTGAGAAATCTTGGTGGAGTGGCTTAACTTAGCTTATGCTAATTTGGGCCTACCAATTAACACCAAGAAAACACAGGTGCTCCACCAGCCACCACCACACCATCCACACGTGGAACCATCAGCTACAGCAAATGGAGAAGTTTCAAATGCTGGATAAGTTCACTTATCTTGGTAGTGTACTTTCCAAGGATGTATACATTGATAATGAGGTTGATTGAACACATTACCAGAGTTAGCTCAGTGTTTGGTAGACATCCAATGGAAGATACGGGAGAGAAGAGGTATTAGACTGACTACCAAACTGAAGGTCCACAGAGACATTGTGCTGATCTCACTGTTGTATGCCTGTGAAACCTGGACAGTATCCCAGTGCTGTTCCAGAAAACTGAATCACTTACATTTGAATTGTCTTAGGAAGAGTCTGACGATCACCTGGCAAGATAAAATACCAGACACTGAGGTCCTTACTCAAACTAAACTGCAAAGCATTCAAACTCTGCTTCAGAGAGAGCAACTCAGATGGGCTGACCATGTTGTTCAAATGCAAAATGTACACTTAACAAAAAGACTATTTTATGGAGAACTCACATGAGGCCTTCACATGGTGGTGAGAAGTGATACAAGGGCACTCTTAACATCTCTCTCAAAAACTTTGGAATTGATTGTGTGAAATGGGAGATACTGGGAGAGGACTGCTCAGCACATCCTGCCCACATCAGAGAAGGTGCTGTGCTCTATGAGCAAATCAGAACTGAAACATCTCAAAACAAACACAGGATGAGCAAATTTAGAGTATCCGCTCCAAATGTTCACACGGGCTTTTTGTGGCTGACCTATGGTAGACCATTCCAAGCTCATTTTCCTCTGATCAGCCACAGTTGGACATACTGAAACTGGACTTTAGCATAATGATGTCATTTTGGTCCTCTTTGAAAACAAAGGACAACCACCAACCACCCAACCAATACTGAGAAATCTATTTGCTTTGATATATGTTAGTTTTTATCATATGTCTTATTTTAGGGTAGTATGAATGCAGTGGTAGGTAGAACCTTGGAATAGGCTAAATCTTCGAGGTGGCTACATATTTACATATCATACTTTAAGTCAACAGATATTTGGGAGTAGGAAGAAAAAGGTTTAATGATAGAAAGAAAACAAACAGCCAGTTTCCTCTGGATAATGCCTACTAGGCCACCATTATAGGAATTTTTCCAGACTAGTTTAAATTAATAGTGACTGGGTGAATAAAATTTAGAAGAGATTCCTGCCACAGACATAATGGTATCTTGGCAGAGTTCCACTCTTATTTTAATTGTATTACAATACGTATATAGATAGAAAGTTAGAGCATACGGCATGTTCCAGCATTAGCAACTCTAGTGTAAAGGTTTGCTGAGTCCTTTTCAGGGCTGCTCATCCTCCTTTATTTTCCACTTTTCACCCAGCTCTCCCCTGTGGCTCCAACAAGCAATAACATGCACAGTGGCCATCTCAACAGGTTGAGAATAACTAAATAACAGGCATCAAACCCATCAGTAAGTTAGGGTGATATCTACCCCAAGCAAGTGAAGACTTCCCCTGGCAGAATGGGTGGATGGGAAGTATTTATTCCAATTCCATGAAGGCAGCTGAAGTAGGAAGGCTTTGAGCTTAACCAGATGTTGATTAGAAGCCAAGATCATCCTCTGCATCCTGGGCCAATGCCAGTTGTCTTGACTGTTGTCTTGTCACTGGACTTTGATGATTCTAGATGAGAGAGCAAAGCTGACAATTTTATGCAACTCTGCCTTACTTGAACTCAAATCATATGAAGGTTAGGACATCACTCCATGACATCACTGGTCCTCTTCAAAAATGAAGGACAAGCAACAAAGAACAATATTGAGAATTGTAACGAACCTCAGAGGTCATCCAATCTCACCACCTCAATTTACATATAAGGAAACTGAACCCCAAAGAGGTTAAGTGAATTGTCTACAGTCATATAGATATTAAATCACAGAGTTGGAACTTGAACCTAATTCCAAATCCAGGGTTTCTGCAACCATACCACACTTCCAGAAAAAAAAAATGAAAGGAAATGGTTTCAAGGAAAATATACAATAATATATTTAGTTTTAGTAAAGAGCCCATGTTTTCAAATGATGTGTTTAAGAGTACTTATTCTTAATTTTAATAATCTGAAATTCTGCAGTTTCTTCAGTGTGGGAACTCCTTCCACCAATGTATTAAAACCACGGATATGCTGGTAAATGCTTAACAACTGGCTCTGCCTCCTCTACCAAAGGAAAAAACAGCAACAGCAACAATAAAACAACTTTGTTGTTGTTTGTTGTTTCACTGAACACACTCTTCAATGTTATCTACACTATTAATATTTCCTCCATCATTTCATTGTCTAAAAAATCAACAAAATATCACAAACAAAAACAACACAACATTATCCTGCTGTGATCATTTTAGAGGGGAAAATGTTCCACTTACAATTTAACAATCAGTTCCTGAATCAGTTTAAGCTAGCTACAACACCCCTGAATTTATGATCTATTAGTAACTGAGAAGATAAGGACTTTAAAAGAAGACCCAAGGCCAAACAATGCATCACCTTGAAGACAATATGGCTATGTGCTTCTCCTAAATTAGTATAACTGATCCTCCGACTCCAGAAGTATTACAAGGGCTATCCAAGAAGACTTTCCAGTCGGTCAAAATCCATTAGGATGTCTGGATCCTTTTTTGTAGGCATCACCCTCCAGAATCTAGAATTCCATGCAGTGATAAAGACAATAAAATAGGATTTTCTTGGTGAGTCACAGGATCATCGATATACAACTGGCACTGGCTTCAGATATTATCCAAATCATCTATCTTGTTTTATAGATGAGGAGGCTCAAAGAGTTCAAGCTATTTGCCCAAGGTCATAGAGACAGGAATTGAATTCAGGACCACTAGCTCCAGGCAGTGCTCTTTCCACTATACCATGGTGCCTCCCTCAAAATAATAAAAATGGAATTTTTAGTATGCTATTCAAGAATAATATATTTCCATCATAAAAGAACATTATACTCTAACCAGTGAAAATTTGAAACATGTCACAGATCATAAAGAGGCTATGAAACACCATTTTGTCATGCTCTTAACATTACTAGAAATTAGAACTAATTTTATTCACTGCAATTACAACTGTGTAAGATATACTACTATTTCATTCCCAAACTAATACCACCTATAATAAATTGCATTTAATAGTTCTTAAATAATAGCTCAATGAAAAGTATTATTCACCCTGGCTAATTAGGGATCTTTTATGTACATAAGAAGCTTAGTAAAGAAATCCAAATAGCTGTCAAGTAGTTCCAAGAAAGAGTGAAAAATGATAACACAGCAAGAACCAGATTCATATAATCCTAGAGACAGAAGGAACCTTAGAACTTCCTCGTTTCACACATGAAGAAACTAAGGTTCAGAGAGTGTCATGTTCAAAGTCACACAATGTCAAAGTCAAAATAATCTAGTGCATATAGCCAAGATCATCACCAACTACATTAAAATGCAGGTAGAACTGAAATAATTTAATACAAGGGGACATTCAAGCAAAGTAAAAACAAAAGGTATCAATAAAAATATTTTTAGAAAATGATTTAAATTTTAAAACAAAACTTTCAGTGTTCTCAAGAAACCTTTTTTGACAGACTATATTATTGTTTGAGAGTGGCACTTTACCTTTTTTTCTCAGATTCTCTCTTCCCTTGCCCTATACACCCAAACTTTCCTTCTTACCGGGAAGAGTTATGTAGCAGACGCATTGTAGAAGTCCATAATTATTCAGAGATTTTCATATTCCACAATATGAGAATTAAATGAGATCATGTGTGTAAAGCATTTTGCAAACAATAAAGCACTGTTTAAATGTTGGTTATTAGCTACTAACAGGCATATAGTATGACCAGAAGATTATTGGTGTTTTTTTTAATGGACTTTTGTTTCAAGAAGAAAGTTAGAGTCTCTAACAGCATTGTATAATTTCCCAAAAGCAAACTGACCCACTTTGTTTCACCTGTTAATTTCTGGTCCCAGTTAACTGTCCATCTATAGCATCTCTCAAAGATTTTTTTACTGATGAATCAGCTCCTTCATCTATCCATGTAACCACATATCTGAATGACATTCTTTTTCTAACTTTTGCTTCCTATGCAGATGATTATTTTAAACTTTCTGAGTAATTATCATTGAGAGGGTCTGAAAGCCCCACTACAATCAGTACAATGTCTTCTGCTGGTAAATTTCTCCCTCTTAGTACAGAACTTAGACACAGAATTCATACTGAATTTCACCTCTTTATACAAAAAGAGCACTCTTTCACATTTTGAGTTGAAGCAGGATGCTTTTAAAGTTTCACTCTAAATATAGCCAAAGAACTCTGACCTTTCTCAGGAGAAAAGATTATGTGACCTTCAAACACTGAGAAAAATGAAATAATTAAAAACATCTTTAAAACTCAAAGTGGTAATTAATACTTTAATTGATTTGGATTTTCTGTTAAAACATGTAATATTGTTCTGGGGCCAGAAATGGTTTTCTCAGCACCTCTGTCCTTCAGGTCTGCTTTCCTCTGTTCTTGCACTCTTCTTCTAGGTTCACAGAAAAGGTAATCAGACAATGCTCTCATTCCTCTATCTATAATTTTCACTAATTTCCTATTTATTTAAAATTGCTTCTCTTGTATAATGACATTTATGAACTTCTAAAAAGTTTCCATTCAATATAGAACAAGGAAAAAAATAGAAATTTATTTTATCGCTTCTACCCATCACAGATCAAATCAGAGAGGGAATCAAATGAGATGCTTCTAAAGTACTAGGCACAATGCTTAGTACATAGTAGGAACTTAATGAGTGTTTGTTCCCTTCCCTTCCTATTTATAACATAATGAAACTCATCTATACATTGAGAAATGACATGGTGTCTACCTTGTTAAGATGAGTTTGAGATATTCTTCATATCTCTGTGTTTTTGTAATTTGGTTCCTATGTCTAGAAAGCATGCCCTTTTACCTCTTTATTTCTTCTTCTTTGAATCCCTTGCTTCCTTCAAGGAATGATTCAGATGCTATATCCCACGTGAAATTTTTTATGAAAATTGCCCACTCCAGATTTTTGCACTTTCTCCCTTCTGAAATTAGTTTATTTCTATCTACATTTTATCTTTCTATTATAAATGTAATCTATCTGAGAGAAGGAGCTGCTTTGTTTTATGTGTGTGTGTGTGCACATGTTTTGGGGGGGGGACACATTATATGTGTATCCCCAGTCCATATCACAATGCCTTGCACATACTCAGTCATTAATATGTGCTTATTTTTTTTTGAGTTGAACAGAGGAGATGGCAAGGGCTCATTATTTATTATTTTCTACCTTATTGTGTGAAAAGTATATCTGTTCGGATGATCCCCCTCCGGGTACATACTCTAATGTATAAGCCTCCTAACCTGCCTGCCTAATTCAGATATTTCCTTGCCCCAATCCTCCTCTACATAGCTGTTGGTATGATTTTCCTTAAGCATAGATCTGACCATCCACTCAGGAAATTTTCCACTCATTCTCTAGGATAAAATACTGACTACTTTGTTTGGCTTCTGAAATCTTTCACAAACCAGTTCCATTCTATGTTTCCAGCCTCATTGTCCATTACTCCCCTTGCCAGAATGTATTTCCAGCCAAACTGGCATGCTGTCTCTTCTTTAAGGAGAGGATTGTGTAAGCAGTCTCTCTCTGTGCCTTTGTATTTGGTGTCCCCATGCCTCGGAATGCACCCCTCTTTACCTCTGCCTCAAAGAATCTCTTCCTTCAAAATGCAGCTCCAGCACCATCTAACTGGCCTTTCCTGACCCCTCAATTCCAGGTGCCCTCCCTCCTAAACTACTTATTTTGACTATTTTCTGTATATTTATTTTGGATAAACTTACATATGTACATGCCATCCTTGATAGATTGTAAACTTCTTGAGAGTAGGGGTGTTTCATTCTTTGTCTTAATATCTTTAGTACCTAGTGTAGAGTCTGATACATAATGGGCACTTAATAAATGCCTGATGATCCACTGATGGCTATTCATCTGCTTCCACATTCATATGCAGTCAGTTACTAAGTCATCCATTACTGTATCACAACTACCCCGTTTGCACACTTCTTTCTTGCTGAATTCTGTTCCTTTCTGTCTTCCACCTTCTTCCCTACTCATACGGCACTCTTGCCTCTATGCCTCTGCTCACTCTATTTCCTATGCCTGGAATATACTGTATTCCACTCAGCCTACTGAATCCTTAAAGCCTCCCTATCCTTTGAAGCCCATATCAAATGAAAACTTTTTTGTGAAGCTTTCGTTTGGTTTTCTATAGTCTCTCTCCAGGATCTTAACAATTCTCTCCCTCAGACCACACAGAATTCTGTTTTGTGCCTTATCCCTCTGATAGACAATAAACTCCATGAAGATAAACACCATTTTTTCAATATAAACTTTGTATGTCCCATACATGCATGATTTTCTGAAAAAAGTAGGTGTTTAATAAAAAGTCTAATGGATAACTAATTCTCCCCTAATTGTCCAAAAGCTAAGAGTATTTCTAATCAGCTTAATAAGTTTTTAATTGGTTGGCTAAATGTGTGACATAAATAACTTTATTTTGACACAACCAGCCTGCCAAAAATTTAACTGGTGCTTCACAAAAAAATGCCCTATCTTCAGAGTTACCTTATGTGTAATTCATAAGTGAAACAAAAAAATAGCAAATGAAAATCCTGAAATCTGAAAACAGCTATGAAAATTGTTTTTTTTTTTTACAAACTAATAGGTGAGGTATGTAGCTGTTAATTCTGAGAACTGAATCTGCCTAAATCTCTTCCCTCAAGGTCTCCCCTTTGACATTTTTATAATTTTTAAAGAAAATTATAAAAATAACATAAAGGAATCACTATTTAATTGAGGGCTGGGGAATGTAACTCAAACTCTGAAATGCTGAAACATGTTAGAGTAAATCTTTGTATCTTCTAGAAATGATCTCTGAATATCTTCACCTATTTCAAGTCATGAATCGAGCTCCTGATCCACTTTTCCCCTTCAGTATTCTTCCTTAATCTACAGTTTATGACTATCTATAGTTCTGTTAAGTGGCAGATTTCCCAAGGGTATGTATAATACTAATAAAGTTACTGAGTCATATTATGCAGTCTATGCATATTTTAAAATACTTCTTGATAACCAGCAGCTGTAGAAGTAAATCCATGACTTAATGAAATATAGCTAAGGCAGTATTTTCCATAGAATTCTAACATTCCATGAAAATTCAAAAAGTAGTAGAACAAATTCCATAGAATTATAATGTTCCATAAAATGGGAATGCATCTTTCATGAGAATATTGATGCTGATTTTTTCCCTACATTTTAATAGATCTTCCACGAAAATATAAAATTTCTGGACCAAAGAGATTGTTTTTTTTCTTCTGAAAATTGCCTGTTCATATCATTCCATTTTTTTTCTTTATTAGGAAATAGTTCTAATTGTTATAAATTTGACTCAGTTCCTTGTATATTTGAGAAATGAGGCCTTTATTAGATAAATTTGCTCTGATTATTGTTTAATTACTTCATGGTTTATGATGTTGTTGAGTCACTTCAATCATATCCAACTCTTCAAGACCCCATCTGGGATTTGGTTGGCAAATATGCTAGAGTGGTTTATCATTTCTTTCTCAAACTCATTTTGCACATGAGGAAATAAAGGCAAGCAGGGTTAGGTGACTTGCCCAGTGTCACACAACTAGTAAGCATCTGAGCCTGGTTTGCACTTGGGAAGATGAATCTTCCTGATTCCAAGCCTGGCACTCTTGCCACTGTGCCACCTATCTGTTGTCTGTGGTACCTTTTAGCAAACAGTAGTTTACCTGATTTTATCTTTCAATTAGGTCCAATTTTTATTTTACTTTGTCTGAGATCATTACTGCCACACCCACCCTCTTCACTTCAGCTGAGGCATGACAGATTCTGCTCCAGCCCATTATTTCAACTCTTTATGTGACCTTCTGTCCCAATTGTGTATTTTAAATACAACCTACTGTTGGATTCCGGTTTCTAATCTGTTCTGCTATCTGCTTCCATTCTATGAATTAACTCACCCTATTTACATTCACAGTTATAATAACGAATTGTTCATTTCCTTTCATCCGTTTCCACTGTTCTCTCTCTCTCTCTCTCTCTCTCTCTCTCTCTCTCTCTCTCTCTCTCTTTCTCTCTCTCTCTCTCTCTCTCTCTCTCTCTCTCTCTCTCTCTCTCACTCACTCTCTCTCTGTCTTCCCCCCCTTCCTTTTCAGATGACTGTCTTGCTCCCAACCACTGTTTTCTTCAATCTGCCCCTCCCCTTTTTTCCCTCCCCCACATCGTTTGGCTCCTTTCTCTCCTATTTCCCTATTGAATAAGATGGATTTCTATACCCAAATGAGTGTGTGTTTCTGTCTGTGTGTATGACTGTGTATCTTTGTGTATGAGTATGTGTATGTGTATATACTTTCTCCTTTGAACTGTTTTGAGACACGAGAGTCAAATATTGCCTGTCACCCCTTATTTCTCTTCTATTATGAAATCTTCCTTTCGTACTTCCTTTATGTGAGAAAATTTGCCCCATTCTTTCTCCCCCTTTTTCCTTCTTCCAGGGCATCCCTCTATTTTGTCCCTGCATTCTTTTTTTGAGATTATCCCAACATAATTAACTGACATCTGTGCCTCTGTCTATGGAGACTCCTTTTAACTGCCCTAATAATGATGAAGTTCTTAAGAATTACATGTTATCATTTTCTCTTATAGGAATGTAAAAACAGTTTAACTCCATTGACTCTACTTTGATTATTCTTTCTGGTTCAACTTTTATGTTTTTCTTGGGACTTTGAATGTCAGATTTTTTTTATTCAGCTCTGATCGTTTCATCAAGAATACTTGGAAGTCCTCTATTTCACTAAATAACCATTCCCCTCCTTGAAGTAGGCTCAGTTTTGCTGGGTATGTGATGTTTGATTGTAATCCTAGCTCCTTTGTCCTCCAGAATAACATATTTCAAGCCTTTTTCTCCTTTAACATGGAAGCTGATAAAATTTATTTGATCATGGTTCCATGATATTTGAATTGTTTTTCCTCTAGCTGTTTAACTTACTCCCTAACCTGAGAGCTCTGGAATTTTGTTATAATATTCCTCAGAGTTTTCATTTTGTGATCTCTCTTAAGAGATAATTAGCGGATTCTTTCTATGTCTACTTTATCCTCTGTATCTAAGATATTGAGCTAGTTTTCCTTTATAATTTCTTAAAATATAGTTCCTAGACTCCTTTTTTGACCTTGGCTGTACAGGTAGTCCAATAATTATTAAATTATCTCTCCTCAATCTATTTTACAGGTCAGTTGTCTCATTTTCTTTTATTTTTCTATTCTTTTGTCTTTATTTTATTATTTCCTGATGTCTTGTGTATTAGTTTCCACTTATATAATTTTAATTTTTAAGGAAGTATTTTTTTCAGTGAACTTTCCCCCCTTTTTATATTATGTAATTCTATTTTTTTAAATATTTATTTATTTGTAGTTTTCTACATCCACTTAAATGAGATTTCTGAGATTCACTTCTGAGATCTGGATTTTCTCCCTTCCCTCCTTTTCCCTTTCCTCAAGATGGTGTGCAATCTGTTATAAAATCCACATATACATTCATAATAAACATATTTTCACATGTTGTAAAGAGGAAATAGAACCAATGAGAGGAACCATGAGAAAGATGAAACAAAATGAGAGAGAGAGAGAGAGAGAGAGAGAGAGAGAGAGAGAGAGAGAGAGAGAGAGAGCGTGAAAATAGTATGCTTTGATCTGCTTTCAGACTCCATAGTTCTTTTTCTGGATGTCAATAGCATTTCTATTCTGAGTCAGATCATTGGTATTCTGAGAAAAATCAAGTCTTTCAAAGATAGTCATCACACAATGCTGCTGTTAATGCACACAATATTCTCTGTGTTCTGTGCACTTGACTCAGCATCAATTCATAGAAGTCTTTACAGGTTTTTCTGAAGTCTGTTCATCATTCTTACGGCACAATAGTATTCCATTACATTCATATATCACAATTTGTTTATTCATTCCCCAAGTGATGGCCATCCCTTCAGTTTCCCATTCTTGGCCACTACAAGAAGAGCCCCTATAAATATTTTTGTACATATGGGTCCTTTTCCTATTTTTATGATTTCTTTGAGATACATACCTAGAAGTGTTATTGTTGGGTCAAAGGGTATGCATAGATTTTAGCCCTTTGGGCATAATTCCAAATTGCTTTCCCAAATAGTTGGATTAGTGCACAACTCCACCAACACTGCATTGCTGTTCCAATTTTTCCAAATCTTGTCCAACATTTGTCATTTTCCTGTTTTGTCATATTAACCAATCTGATAGGGGTGAGGTGGTACCTGGGAGTTTTCTTTGATTTGCATTTCCCTAATCACTAGTGATTTAGAACATTTTTTCATATACTGTAGATAGCATTAATTTCTTCCTCTGCAAATTGTCTGTTCATATCCTTCAGCCATTTATCAACTGGAGAATGACTTGTATTCTTGTAAATTTGAGTCAGTTTTCTATATATTTTAGAAATGAGGCCTATGTCAGAGACACTGGTTATAAAAATTTTCCCAATTTTTTACTTCTCTTCTAATCTTTGTGGCATTGGCTTTGTTTGCACAAAACCTTTCCAATTTAATGTAATCAAAATTATCCATTTTCCACTTCATACTGTTCTCTATTTCTGGATTGGTCATAAATTCTTCTGTTCTCCATAAATCTGACCGGAAAACTATTCCTTGCTCTCCTAGTTTGCTTGTGGTATCAGCATTTATATCTAAACTATATATCTATTTTGGCTTTATCTTAGTGTACAGTGTAAGATGTTGGTCTATGCTGAGCAATTTATGTTTTTGTAAATATTCATCCATTTCACGAAGATTATCAAATTTACATGCAAATTACCCAACCATCTACTCCCTGGCCCCATACCTGTTGTCTACTAGTACCCATTTAGCTCTTTTTCCATTTAGAGGTTATGATTCTGTTTTATTAACTCTTGTCTACACCACCTTGGTGATACCAATGTCTACAGTGACGTTCTTTAAACATTCTAATATCACAGTTCATTTGTCTTCTCAATTATGCGAATTCCAATCCTATTCTATCTCAATTACCCCCTATGGTGACACTACCTCAGACCACACAGTTACACAAAAGTGTTCCACCAATGTGATTTTGTCACATTTGTCACAATTTGTCCAGGATTTTCCATCTATTTCCCACTCCTACAACTCTGTGATTTCTAGTATCTTTTATTATCCTTTATTTTTCATCTCTCCTCTGGCTTCAGATTCCTCCTTCTATTGTAACACACAACTAGATTATTTGCAATTACTTCCTAATTAGTATCCCTGCCTCAGGTACAGCGGAAGGAATATTAGGTTTGGAGTGAGGAAGACCTGAGTTTAAAACCAGTGGCAGACCTGCCTAGATTTGTGACTATTGGTAAGTCACCCTCTAAGTGAATAAACCCTTTAAGCATAAGTTTCCTTAGGGGAAAAATAATTAAATGATGGGATTAGACTCAATGGCCTCAAATGACCTTTCCCAGATCTAAATTCTTCCCAGATTCATGGGACATTCTCCCTTCTGGTCTTATCTCTGTCCCTTAAAAATGACACTCTATCAGTCTCTGCCTGGAATACATGTCTTCCTCACCTCAGTTAATCAGTCAGCTCTCATTTTCTAACTTTACAACTAGACAGGTGGCTAGTAATTAAAATCCATGTTTCATCTAACATTTACATGCTTTTCCACAAGCCATCCTAATGTATTGCATTGTCACCTCTGACACTGAGAATTCTCACTCCATTCAGAGCTCAGCCCAGGCATCATTGCTTTTATAGAAACTTCTCCAATGCTTCTAGTTATTACTGTTCTTTCTCTCATCAAATTACTTTGTGATCACTTCTGTTTATATGTTACACCTCTCGCTATATCTAGGAGACTATAGCATCCTTGAGGGCAGGGGCTTTTTTATCTTTTTCTTGGAATTATCAGTGCTTGATACAGTGTTCTGCACATAACAGGTGCCTCATAAATGTTTCTGAGTTGAAGTGAATTAGATATTTGTCTTCTCTGGAGTTAGTTTTCTTTATTGTGTCCAAATACAGTCATATATATGTATATGTGTGTATATATGTAGATATATACATATATGTGTATATATATACATACTCACATATATATGTATTTATATATGTGTGTGTGTATATGTGTACACATATTTCAAATATAGTCGTTTCAAAGGTAGAAATTGCATTCAAACTGACCAGTAGGATGAAGTACCCTGCTTCAACAGTTGAAGTAAGGTAACAAACTGTTCTAATTAAGAAAACATGAGAATTCAATATTGAGCCACTTCTAAATCCTCAAGATGATGTCTCCCTATATGCTGCTTCATGCCACAGCTTATTAATTTTCATTTTTTTAAAAGCATTATTTTGGCTAATGTGACATGCATTTCAGCTTATTAACTTTTTCACACTTGGCAAAACTTGGTGAGTTATCATGATACCCTGCTTATAAATCACTGCTCCAACCATAAATGATATGACAGATGCTCATTCCTCAACAGATGCCCACAACAGAAGGAGCTCACAGAGGCTTATATGCAGAAGATTTGGAAGGGAAAACAGCAAATTACAGCAGTTCTGGCCACAAAAATCTCACTCAGATTTCTTCCAAGATTTCTTCCAACATCTAGAAAGGCACAAGGAAGTTTTAGGTTTTCAAAAAGGGATAGTTAACCTAAAAGAGAGTAAATTGAGTCAAATGTACAGGCTTTTATGTAATTTCACTTTAGTATAAAACATGTTTATTTCATGAATACAATTTTTAAAAAGTTCTTTACCATTTTAAATGTTCTTTAATGATCAGAAAGCTAGTAGATTGCATGTACACTGATCCTATTCATTCCTT
>JAQQSW010001365.1:0-19016 GCA_028646575.1 Pseudocheirus occidentalis
GAGAAAGATCTAGAAAGACCAGAGTTCAAATGGACATTGAAGCAACTCATGCTATTGTTCTTTTCCATGTTTGGTTTTGTTTCTTTTCTTTCTTTTCCCATTATTCACTTCATTGGTTACAGCACTTTTATACAACCAAACTATTGTACAATATGAAAATGTTTGCAGATCCCATACATGATTGTATGCCACCATGGGGGGGAAAATCTGAAACTCAAGTGATTCTGTAACTGAATCTTGTAAACTAAAAGTAAATAAACAAGTCAATAAATTTAAAAAAAGTAAAAAGAAAAAAAAAGAAAGTTAATCCACACATTTTTGGAATTCTACTCTAAAACCCAACCTAGCTGATTGTTGACTGAAGGTGTACAAACTGGTCCATTTAGCCAACCATAAATATTTTTGCTGATTTTAGACACCAGGCCATATTTCAGCTTAATATCCATCTAGCCTGGCCATCTCACACTCTTCCTTATTTCCCCTTTCTTTCTGCCTTCATGGAACAAAACATCTTTCCCTGGTCACTATTTCCCTATATCTGCTGCTTTCCTCTATCAAGGTAAGTTTCTTGAGGGTAGGGACTGTCTCTTAATATATATATAAATATAACTTGGTACAGTGAGTGCCAGGCACAGAATAAGCACTTAGTAAATCAGTCAGTCAGTTAGTCAAAAAACATATTCACATTGTGACTTTCTCCACTGTGGTTTCGATATATATCATGGGTGGGCAAAAGAAATTGAATGGGAATTTTTTTGAGTTATGCAGAAGTTGCAGATGACACAGAAAAAGTTTAGAAACTCAGACACACAGGCTTGTTATTTAAAAAAAAAGACATTCTGGTAGACTCTGGCATCATAAGAGAAAAGCCTAAGTCTTTATGTGATTTCCTTAAAGAAATGAAGGTGAAGGGTCTACCCGTATGGATTTTGCATGGATTCTCCAGATCTCAGGGTGCCATGCCCTTAACCTCTGTGATGTGGAAGGGAAAATTGTATTTAGTTCCTTCTCTGTGCCAAGCACTGTATTAAATGTTAGTGTTACAAATAAACGCAAAAGACAGTCCCTGTCCTGAAAGAGCTCACCATCAAATGGGAGAAAACAATATGAAAAAATCCAGAAAAGTTGGGTCAGAGAAGGCACCTGGCTAGGATGTGTGATTGAGAAGTCCAGCAGAGAGCAGCCAAGTAAGAAATAAAAAAATTGATTGAGCTGGGTACCCTCCTTAATGGGGGGAGGGGGTGACCCCCAATCAGAGGGAGGGAGGGACCCCAGGAGCATAGGGGACTGATTAGGTGTTTCTTCTAGGGCTGATATGATCTTGCAGGATGAAGAGGTTCTTAGGGTATGAGGAATGCATCAGGATGCAGCCTGGTGGGAAATGCTTTTACATTCATTTTCATGCGTTTTAGGAAAATGGCTGGCAGCTGAGCAAAAAGGGATAGTAGGAGAGAGGGGCTGGAAGTAGGGGAAGCTGTTGTAAAAGTCCATTATATCCATGAGGGTTCTTTAACTTTGGGGGGGGTGGGGAAAGGAAAGGTAAGTAGATGCAAATTCCAAATTCAGGCTAATGGTGCTAGAGGTTCCCCTTTTTCTAAACGTTAGTAAGGTCACCTACAGCCACAGTGAACATCATCCTTTAGCCTGGACTTTTATTAAAAAAGCAAGGAAGAGCCATGTGCCTGAGAAAATGCAAAACGGGGGAAGTATTTTAACAAGGGTTCTCTGTGTCATTCTGGCTCCTCTTATCTCCACATTTGCAGGCAGCAGTATTTTTGCGCTGGGTGTCATAGTAACTCCCCTGATTGTGCAAGCTCATTTTCATTAGAGGGATCCTTCACCACCCCAGGAGAGCTCAATTTCTCTCAAGCCCAGGCCACTCAGAAGCCAGGCACAGTGAGACACAAGGCCAACATGAAGCTTTTTTGTCTTTGTTTTGAGTACCCAGCCTCATTTCCATCAGAGAGAAGAGTTCATTGATTAATCCTAACTTGAGAAAGAGCTGAGCCCACCAGTCAATGGAAAAAAATCTGCATAAAATAATGTTCCTTATAGAACAAATAGAATATGGGACAGATTTAAGTGCTTCAACTCTATCTGGAAGAATATAATGAAATTTATGATTTAAAAAAAATCAGTTGTGTGTGCATGGACAAATTCCTTCACTGTTCTGAGACTCCTTGGGTTGTTGTGAAGGGTGTCCTCCAAAAACTTTTGGGAAAATATCATAGAAATTTGAGCTATTATTGAGACGAAACCCCAAAGTCATTCTCAAGTGACTGCTAGAATCAGGGAGTCCTGCCTGGGTTTTTAAAGGTTTTGCCACTGGTGTGTAAGCTCTTCTAATCAAGTAAGAAACAACTTGAATATTCATCCTGCAATGGTCTGTGTGCATCTGTTGTCTGAGGACAATCTAGATACATTGGAAGACCAACCACTAGGAGTTGAATCATTTTAGCTATAGAAACTTACAATGTAGAGGTTATAATCTGGGTTGGTAGAGGGAGGTCTCATCCTAATGGCCTCATTGGTTCATGAGGTAAGAAGTATTCATAAGTAATTAAAGGATGGGCATATAGTTGGTTGAAAATAAGACTCTAGCTCCAATTCCAAGGATCACTTGCATGACCTTGGGCAAGTCATGTCCTTCTCAGTTTTTCTCACCTGGGAAGTGAAGGGATTAGGTTAGAAAGGCTCTACATCAGAGGTTCTTAACCTGGGGTCTATCAGGTTTAGTTTATTTAAAAAGTAACAAGTCCAGAGGCAACTGTGTAGTGCAGTGGATATAATGCTGGACCTGGAGTCAGGAAGACCTGAGTTCAAATTTTCCCTCAGTCACTTACTAATTGTGTGACTCTGAACAAGTCAACTCTGCCTTAATTTTCTTAACTGTAAAATAGGACTACCAGAAGATGCAAGGAATATTTAGTAGAAGTCATCTAAGATAAAAGGAAGTTTGTTAAGGACATAGGAGTGATTTTAGAGGGCACAATGGAATGGATAGTCAAAATTGGGTGGAAACATGGGAGATGCTGAATTGAGGTGGTTAGGCAAAGGGAATGAAGGCAGTGGAAAGGAGATACTTAGGAAATCAGGGAGCATATCATTGTAATTTGAAGAGTAAGATGTGGAACTAAGATTATGATGTGACTATTACCTGTGGTTCTCTTCTTTAACAGTACTATGAACGTCTTAAAATGTTGCTCCTTTTCTTTCATATGTTAAGGAATAATAGGTGCTGGACATTTGTTAGCGAATCTTCCTATATATGAGGTCCTATCATCAAGGCATTAAAACCTTGAGAATAGGAATCTTCTCTCTGTTCTTTTAATGTTTTGGCAAACACTGAACATCACGCCTTATGTGTAGTTGGCTTTGGGTTGGAGTTTGGCTAATGGAATTGGACAGGAGACCAAATATCTGGATAACTGGCAGACTTTTTCCATTTTCAACTGAAAATCAGTTTGTAAAGCTACAGTAAGATTAACTATTTTGTTCAGTTTCTCAAAGCTCACCCATTTGAAAAACCTTTCTTTAAGAATGTAGGTTCTTCTTTTGAAAAGGGACAGGGTCAAAGTAGAAAATAGAACAAGTGGGGGGCGGAATAGAATGGAGGGAAATATAGTCAGTCTTTCGCACTATATCCACTATGGAAATGTTTTGCATAACTACATATGTACAACCTATATTGAATTACTTATCTTCCCAGAAAGGGTGGGTGGTGAGAGAAGAAGGGAAAGAATCTGGAATTCAATGTTTTAAAATCAAACGTTTAAAAATTATTATTATTAGTATTATTACATGCAACTGGGAAATAAGATATACAGGCACTGGGGTATGGAGATCCATCTTGCCCTACTGGAAAGTTGGAGGGGGAGATTGGGAGGATATAGAAGAGAGCGCATTGGGGGAGGGGTATACTCAGTGGGGTTGCTGTTTTGGGGTAGTGGGTAGGGGAAAGATGGTGAGAAAATGTGTAACTCAAAATCTTGTGAAAATGAATGTTGTAAACTAAAAATAAGCATAAAATTTAAAAAGAAGATGGTAGGTGCTTTATAAGAATTTGATTTCTTTTGTAGAGTAAAGAAAGCTTAAAAATGTTGGCTAGGCATGTTGAAGGGGAAGAACAAAATAAATGTGACTAATGCATTGGTGTAGTGTAAAGAGTATTCTATCTTGGGAAACTGGGATCGACATAATGAGCAACCACGATTCTGTAAGATTCATGATCAAACATGCTTCCCACCTCCTAATAGAGAGGTGAAGGATTCTGAGTGCAGACTGAGACTTACTTTTTGGACAAAGCCAATGCGGGAATTTGTTTTGCTTGTCTATATATATTTTAGCTGAGGTTTTGTTTTTCTCAGTTTCTTCATGGGGAGAAGGGAAGGTGGGAGGAAAAAAAAGCAGAGCTTCATTTGATAATGACAAAGTCAATTTTAAAAAATAAACAAAGTGAACATTGCACTTAGAAAAAGGAAGACTAGAAATTGAAGTCAGGAATCTGCTACTTTCTGGTTAGGGGATAAATCTCTTGAGCCTCCTTTTCCTCATCTATGAAATGAGTGTAATACCTACTGTGTTATCTATTTTATAGGATAGTTTGAAGAAAAAATGTTGTAAACCTTATAATCATGCATAGTGATACACACACACACACACACACACACACACACACACACCCCTATATTAATCTGAACTTGTGATTTCAAAGGGAATTTCCAGTGAGGAGGCTTCCTCCATCAATGTCAATCAGTACTTGCTTTGTAACTTAGTCTTAAAGAGAGGTTTGGGGGTACTGAGAGTTTAAGTGACTTTTCCAGGGTCACACAGCCAGAATGCATAAGCAGAGAAATGTCAGTTCTCTTCTTCCTGACTATGAGACTAACTTTCTATCTATCATGACCCACTGTCTCACATAGCATGATATAAATGTGAATTATTATTAATAATGTTGATGTAATATTGGGCTTGGGAATCACAAAATCATAAATTCAGAACTGGAACGGGCCTCAGAAGTCATTAAGTACAACCACTCGAAGGGAGGGAAGAGATTTATTTTAAAATTTCCTTAAGATTTCTTTTTTCTTATTATTAGAAATAATGTGTTCTTGGAAAACCAACAGAATTCTAGATAAGTTATTAAAATGCTTGCAGAGAATTTCAAGATGCTTGAGTTGGAAGGGCTCTTAGAACAGAGGACATGCAATATCTGAACACAGAACAAAGAATTAGGCCTTGGAGAGAACACATAAATTAATATAACATATTTATTTTAGAAATGAGTAAAATGAAGTCCAGAGAGGGAATTAATATGTCCAAGGTCAGACAGCAGAAATAAGGACCAAAACCTGGGTCTCCTGGCTCCCAGGTAGACATCCTATCATAATTATGAAACTGAGGCTTGCCATCCACAAAGTTCACTTGGTATTAAAATGCATCACCTGAAAAGCAACCTCAAAGGCCTTAAGGACAATTTGATGCTGGGACCAGCTTCATCTTTAATGGACCCTTCTCAAGGACTTTTACATGTAAACAAGATCGTTAAACACTTAATTTGACATTTATTACCTTTAAATATTCATAAGCTACTGAATACTAAGGAAACACCTACTGCACCGTTCAAGCTTGACTGGATCCTTCAGAATATGATGTGCACGTGAATTACTTTGGAAGGTTTTCGGAGGAACTTGGTGGTTCACCTCCCTTCTTGCAGACACAGATGGCTCCATCATCCCCAGGGCCAATGCCAAATTTATAGATGATGTTGTTTATCAACATGATGATGAATAGAGATAGGAAGCTACCTTGTGGCATGAATGGGAACTCAGTCTTGCAATAGTTATGCCAAGGAGGCACAAGTTCTAGAAGGTCCCACAGCTCTGGAAAGGCTATGAGTTTGGGGCCAGACACTCAGCCAACAAGCATTTATTAAGTATGTACTGTGTTGGCAGCACTCTGGTAAGTGCAAGACATAGGTACATCTTGAGTCTGCCTTTGGAGGGCTGTGTCATTGGAAAGAACCATGTGTAGGTGTGTGTGCTCGCTGATGGGGTGGGAGTGGGAGAGGGCTGGAGGGCTGTCTTGATGTAGGTATAAGTCTCTGGAGATAGAAAGCAATGTCCTTTCCTCTCCTTCAGTAGCCTGTTGTGAAAATTCTGTTTGTGTCATTCACAGCTCCAATCCTGCCCCCTCCCCTGGAACTTGCAGATGTCCCAGAGAAGGAGGGAGAGGGGGAGGGAATGCCACTTCTTGGGACACATCCAAGGAGAAAAAGGACCCCAGTCTTGCCTGGCTTTGAGAAAAGGCTGAAGTCTACAAGCCAAGTTACAAGTTTTTACAATGAAACCCAAAGTTCTTATATGTTGTCTTTTTACCCCTGGCCTCAGGAGAGGGAGAGAGAAGGCTAGACACTATTTTGCTTCATCATTTGTCTTCCTTGTTGCAGTTCATGTTTCCAAAGAGCTTGTCCTTTGCATTTTAAGGACTATACAAAAAATTTAAAAATGGATTCATCTACAAAAAAAGAGAACTGCGTTTTTTTCCAGGATCCCAAAACTCCCATGTTATATATGTTTACACTTGACAAAAGCACAGTCCTCTCAAAAGCTGTATGTGGCAGAGTAGCTCATTATTCTCCTATTTCCAGAGGTGGGAACTGAGGCTCTGAGAAGCCAAGTGACTTGGCTGTGGTGACTCAGCTAGCAGATATCATAGCAGAATTCTCACCCAGATTTCTTTCCCAGTTCCCAGCTGAGCTCTCTTTAGCTAGGTCTGCAGATGTTCCTTGCAAGGGAGGAAGGCCCAGGTAGGACGTGTAGGCCTGATCATGCTCACAAAGCTCACCCCACTTGCAAACCTTCAGGCCCTCCCCACACCATATTGCCTGTTCTCTAGTCCTCAACCTCATCTCTCTCCCATTAGAATCCCCAGTACATAGGGCTCTAAGAGGTGAGATTCGGCTTTCTCCACACCATGCCATTGCCAGCCCATCCTTCCCCACTCCCTTTCCAGCATCTTTTTTATATTCTCTTCTCCCATTAGAATCTAAGTTCCTTAAGGCCAGGGCCTATCTTGCCTGTTTGTATCCTTCACAATTAGCCCAGTGTCTGGCATGCAAAAGGCATAATAAATGCTCAGTCTACCAATAATGTCATTGTACCTACTTGCCAGATGAAAATCAATATATGTATCAATATATGTAAAAATCAATATATATGTATCTGGACCTTCTCAATCTAACTTTGTTCTCTCCTTCCAGCCTCCTTTCACACTACTCTGTTTCAGCCAAATTGACTTACTTGCCTTTCTCCTGTCTTGTGCATTCTTTTCATTGTGCCATTATCCACACCATGCTTCAAACAGACTATCTTCTCCGCAATTCTGTTTTTCACCTGTTCAAATCAATCTCTTCTTTTGAAGCTTAAGTCATGAGTCACCTTTTCAGTGAACTCTCTCCTAATGCCCTCCAGGTGATAGCTATTTCTCCCCTTTCAAACCATTCTGTGACCCATTTTGGCCTCTCCTCTACACTTGGATTCTAACTCACATTCCAGTAATCTTGCCTTTGTCCTATCTCCTTTTTTAGACTAACAGCTTCTTGAAGGTAGGGGAACCCCCTCCCCCCACATACACAATTATCTTTGCAGGCTGTGGCACCTAGCATTATATTTCCCATAGAGAAGATCTTGCATCATACATGTTTGCTAAATTAAAGTAGCAGAATAATTAATAGAATGATACTGTTTCAGTCTAAGCAGAGCAAACAATAGCTTGGTGAATTTTGCTGAGAAAGAAAAGGTGTTTTTTTTTCTTTCCTTAAGGATATTTAAGGAAAGAATCAGCAGGATTGGATGCCCTCCTAGAAAGCAGTTAGAATGAACTATATGATCTGATCATGGAATTCTTCTGATCAAAATTTTTCAGTGGTTCTATATTGCCTTTGGAATAAAATCCAATTCTTCTGTTTGGCATTCAAGGGCTTCCCCAATGTGGTGTCACCCTACCTTTACGGCCCTGTTTTTCATGACTTTTCTCAAACAAAGTTTGAGCCAACCTGCTTTTCTCTCAGTGTTTGGAAAGATCCTCTTCCCTCCTACCCCAGCCCTCCATGCATTTGCTCACACTATTCCTAAGGCCTGGAGGGCCCACCCATGCCCTGCCATCCTCCTTCACCTCCTCTGGTTTTATTTACTCTTGAAAAAGCAGCTCAGATTCTCCCAGCTCTAGTCAGCCTTCTCTGGTCCTCCTGGTCAGTGACTTCTTGGTCAGCCTTTAGGCATAATGTAACACTTTACTTTGTACCTCTCTAATGAAAGAACTCACATTATATGGAAGCCAGAGATCAAATCTGTACAAGCTAAATTAAAGTAAGCACAAAAATAATTTTGCAGAGAATGATAACAAGTAACCAGAGAGATGGGGGTGGGGGAGAGAAACCTAAAAGAGCCACACATATAAGAAATGTAGAAACCCTCAAGAGAGAAATATTAGCTTTACCTTATAAATGAAGAAAACTTACATGATCTGTCCTTGTTTACCCAGAGGCTATGTGTAGGAAGCAAAATTTGAACCCAGCACCAAGCACATGAGTCTTTGTGTTTGTTTTTATTTTGGCCCACATTAAGTGCTTAATAAGTGTCTACTGAATAGGAATGATTCCTAAAGATCTTTGTCAGATCTGTGATGTTAGAGGATCGTGTTTTCTCTCTTTTATCTGCTCTACATGATATGTATGAGACATTGCACATTCATTCTCCCTCTCTTTCTCTCTCTCTCTCTGTCTCTGTCTCTCTCTGTCTCTGTCTCTCTTTCTGTCTATGTCTCTCTCTCTTCTCTCTCTCCCTCCCTCTTTCTCTCTCTCTGTCTCTGTCTCTGTGTCTCTCTCTGTCTCTGTCTCTGTGTCTCTCTCTGTCTCTCCCCCCCTCCTCCTTCCCCCACCTCAAATCTCTGGCTCTTTGTCTTTATCTCTTTCACACACACTTGTATACCCAAGAAGATTGTTAGTTTCATTGACTCAGAAGCTTCCTACAATAATGCAGCTGGCGTTCCATCCCAGCTCATCCTCTCGTCCTTGTCCTCCCATAAATTTTTCAGAGTCCGTACAACTTTTCTGTGTTTATGATCTTATATGTGTGTGTTGTATATATGTACACATGTGCACATACATATATGTTTAAGAGCATAGGCATACTCATGTGTACATACATACATGGATGCACACACCTATTCACATATATACAGATATTATTGCAATTCATATTATATATACATACACACTGACAAAATGGAAGCTGGCCATATGCACGTCTATAAATGCTCTGTATGTTCTCTCTAGATATAAGCTTATATATGTGTATGTACATATATGCAAATGGAAAGTTTCCATTTCTATAGACTGTAGTTACAAAGTTTCTTAGTTATCTTCTCCGCCACCCTTTAAGGTAATTAGTGTAAAAATTCACTCTTTTTCAGATGAGAAAATTAAACATCAAAGAGATGGAGCCTCATTCCCCCCTTAGGAAAATGTTAGAGCATAAGAGTTTCCTATATGTTTCCTATACATGATCCTTAGAACACACTGTTGGATAGGTAACGGCAGCATTAACCATTCCGACTTACAGATGAAGAAAACTGCACCGTTTGAAAGCTGTATGCCTTTCAAAACAACCACAGACATTGTTGAGGAAACATGTCCAGAGCGGGAAAGCAGCTTCCCGAACATATGCAGGGATAAGAACCAGAATCTCTTCAGTGGCAGGCTAGGTCACTTTTCATCATTTTACTCAATTTACAGAAACTTTAGTGGTTTCCATACTTTTTGGGACCCTATTTCTTATACGCAAAAAAGCCTTGCTTCTTTCTACAAAAAATGTAGCTCAACAACCAACGAAAACTAATTTGTCTCCAAGTAAGAGCTTACTCTTTAACCGAGGGCGGTTTTGAATGCTTCCCCCCCCCACCCGTGTGTATTCACTTTCACTATAGTTGGCTATGCTCCAAATACCAATTCATTGTAGCTTTGGGGAGAGAAGATTACTATGTTTAAAACCTGTTATTTCAAGGGCAGATGAAAGATTTTTAAGGAATTAAGAAAACACTCCATCATTTACCGAGTTGGCGGAGTGTCCAAGTCCTACCCCCTCCTTCTTAGCCCTCTTAGAAATTAATAGCATACCATATTCTGAAGTGACTGAAGATTAGCTGAAGAAAGAATTAACAAAGGGAAAGAAAGGGCCGAAGAAAAGCAAGATGATGTGGTGTAAAGAGCCTTGGACCGAATGTCAGGAGACCTGGGTTCTCTCTTATGCTCTGACATTTTCCTAAGGGGGGGATGATGTTTCATCTTTTCGATGTTTAATTTTCTCATCTGAAAAATAGAGTGAATTTTTACACTGATTACCTTAAAGGGTGGCTGAGATGATCAACTGAGATAATGAAGATAAAATGCTTTGTTAGAGTATATAATATAATATAATATAATATAATATAATATAATATAATATAAGGAAGGAAAAACGTTTCTTAAATTCACTGTTATTATAAATGGAGAAAAGTTGTTTCGCACTAAACTTGGTCTCCCCAGTAATAATTTTTAAATGACCTCCCTTTCAAGGCATATGTGAAGAATCTATAAAATTGGGTTCTATACAGATGTGAACTATTTGACATGTCCTGAGTTACTTGTCTTTGTTGTGGGCAAAAATTGATTAACCAGATCTGTTATCCCCAAATCTCAGAGGTGGAAGGGACCACCTTCCCTTAGCATGCAGACCACTTAATGTGGTGGTCAGGACCATATCAATCTTGGTGTGGTGCTAAACACAGCTGATATAAAGGCAAAAGCAAGGTAGCCCATGGGTGTTATTCACACATTAGGACAAGGTGGGCCTTCCACTATGGATTTCAGAACTGAGAAGGTTAAATCCATAGGGCATGACCTCTGGCCATGCTACCTAGAGCAGCTCAGTGGTACAGGAGATACAACTCTAGCCCTGGAGCCAGCAGGACCTGCACTCAAGCATGGCCCTAGATACTTACCGGCTGTGTGACCCTGAGGAAGTCAGTTAACCTCTCTCTGCCTCAGTTTCTTCATCTGTAAAATGCAGATAAATATAACATCTACCTCACAGGGTTATTTTAACGATCAAATGAAGTAATATTTGTAAAGTATTTAGCACAGTGCCTGGCACCTAGTAGGCATTTAATAAATGTCCCTTTATTCCTCCTTCCTTTTTTCTCCCTCTCTTCCTTCCTCCTCTCTTTTTTCCTTTTATCTTCATTCCTTCTTCCCTTTTCCCTTCCTTTATTCTTTCCTTTCTTTCTTCCCTTTCTCCCATCTTCTTCTTTCCTTTCCCTCCTTTTCTTTTTTCTTTCCTTCCTTCTTTCCTTCCTCCTTTTCTTCTTCCCTCTTTTTGTCTTCTTCCCTTTCTCCCTTTTTGCTTTCTTTCTTCTTTCCCTCCCTTTCTCCTTTTCTTATTTCCATACCTCTCTTCCTTCTTCTTTCCTTCCTCCCTCCTTTGCTTTCCTTCCTTCCTTCCTTCCTTCCTTCCTTCCTTCCTTCCTTCCTTCCTTCCTTCCCTCCTTCTTTCTTTCCCTCCTTCCTTCCTTCCCTCCTTCCTTCCTTCCTTCCTTTTTTCCACTGCATCAGCAGGACAGCATGAAAGTAAATGGCTGGAGTTGTAGATGCCACTTTCAAGAAAGAACATTGATATGCTAGAACATATTAATAGGAGGGGGACGAGAATGAACCAGATACTTGAGAATATATCGCATATGGGTCACCGCAATCAATGAGGGATTTTTTTTTAGATTGGAGAAGATAATGGTGGAGAAGAAGACTGGGTGATAGGGATGGGTGAAATGATCATTTATTTGAATATTTGAAGGGCTGTCATGTGGAAGATAAATTAGTACTGTTTTGTTTGGCTCCAGAGAGCAGACTGAAGAGCAATGGGTAGAGACAGATTTTGTAAGACAGATTTTACAGAGAGACCGATTTTGGCTTAGCATAAGGAAGAACTTGTAGTCAGTGTTCTGAAAACAAAAGTCTGCTTCTGGAGGGAATAAGTTCCCCACTGAAGATCTTCAAGCAGTGAGTTTATTGAGGATTCAATGGAATAGATTGTGGCCTTGGGATGGATTGGACTAGATGATCCCCACGGTCCCTTCCAGATTTAAGATCCTATGACCCTTTGTCCATGTACTAACTAACCATCAATACTTCACCACCACCACCACCACCACCCCCGCCCTTTCCAGTCCCAACAATGAGAATCAGCTCCCAGAATTTTCATTTAAGGTCTCAAGAGATTGTCAGCAATTGAGGGAAAAGTTCATTATGTTCACTATGCTTACTAACGTGTGAAAGAGGATTAAACCTTTTAGGAACATGTTTGCCTTGAAGAATTGAAACAAAAAAACGATGCTTACAAACAAGACACACTTCTAATGCATAAAGATTCATAGACTCCTTTCCTTCTACAACTCTGGTGTGGTACAGGTGATACAGATGGTATTTAGCACACCCATTTTACAGATGAGGAACCTGAGGTTAAAAGAACTTTCCCAAGGCCACCTAGCTAACAAGTGGCAAGTTTGATTTCAAAGCCAGTTTTCCTGGCAATACAACATATTAAGAACAAAATTTCCATTAAACATATCAGAATATGCATGTGTGCGTATAATGTCTTAAATATGTAAAGAATGTTGTTAAATCTATAAGAATGCAAGTCATTCCTCAATTAATAAATGGCCAAAGGATATGAACAGGAAAATTTCCAATGAAGAAATCAAAATAATTTGTAGTCAAACAAAAAAATTCCTTCAATCATTATTGATTAGAGAAATGCAAATTAAAACAAACTTGAGATATCATTTTACACCTACCAACTTGGCTAAAATGATTGAAGGGGAAAGTGACAAATGTTTGCGGGAATGTGGAAAAATTTGGGACACTAATTCATTGTCAATGGAATTGTGAATTAAACCATTTCAGAAAACAATCTGGAATTACACCCAGAGGATTATCAAATTGCCTAGATCCTTTGATCCAGCAATACTACCCCTAGGACTATTTCCAAAGATGATTCGGGAAAAGAAAAAGAACCTCTATGTTCTAAAATGTTTATAGCAGCTCTCTTTGTAGTGGCAAAGAACTAGACATTGCAAAGATGTCCATCAGTTGGGGAATGGCAGTACAAGATGTGGTAAATGATTGTGATGGAATACTACTGTGCTTTAAGAAATGATGAGCGCAGTGATTTTAGAAAAACGTCGATAGATTTGCATGAAATAGTGAAGACTGAAAGGAGCAGAACCAAGAGCACATTGTATATGATCATAGCAATTTTGTTTTAAGAATGACTTTGATGGAATAAGTCATTTTGACTATTATAAATATCCATCTTAATTATTTAGGACATATGAAAAAAGATGCTATCTGCATCCAGAGAAAGAACTGGTATACCAAAGAGAAGTACGTATAGAATAACTTTAATATATGTACCTCTTTGTGTCTAATAGTGTTAGTCTCTGGAAGGGGGAAAAGGAAGAAAAAAAAGCAGGGGAAGGAAATTTACATGGTAACTTTGCTGTATATTTAAAAGGAATATAGTAGATTTGCACATTTCATGTATAATCATCTTTTTTATTGTGCTGTTATGAAAATACTTGTTTTATTCCATACATTTAAAAAATAATTAAAAAAAGAAAAAACAGAAGAAACAGAATATTTTTTCTTCCTTGCCCCTTCCCAATTTTGCAAGCATTCTTTTTAATCTGGGTTTTGCTAGATATCAGGAAGAGGCAGACCAGGTCTTTCAAATCAAAGTCTCTCCTTTCTTGATTTCAGTCTGGATTTGTGAAATGAGAAGGAAAAAAAAATCTCTAGTCAGTCAATGTAGATGTCAGGAAGCTCATTAAATAAATTGAAGATACTTTACTCTTCATTCAGAGCCTACTTACTCTTATTTAACATACTATCTTGACAAATTGTGTCTCCTGACTTCTAAGACCACAGAAAATTAAATGTGAAAATATATTTGCCTTCTCCTTGATATGCCTATTCCCTCCATTGACTCCTCTATGACTTCCCATCCTGTACAGTGATGATCACATTCTCTCATGTAAAGAGATTAAAAACAAGAAACTGGAAATGGGGAGAGGGTCTGCTATAGGCAGGTGGAACTTGACAGCATATCGAAGTGATAGCAGAGAGACACAAGAGAAGACACAGCACAGGTATTAAAAAAACAGATCTGGGAACTCAGAGGACACGGTACTCCGGAAGCCTTCACTTTTTCAGTTATGGGCCAGAGTCCTATGGATCTCAGTAATACCATGAGGATGATTGATCCTTGTGTGTGCTGCATGGAGCACAACAGAGAGCTAACCTTTATAGTCCTTTAAAGTTTGCGAAGTACTTTACAGGTACTATGTCATTTACAGGTATCATGTCATTTTTTTTATCCTCACAATCTAAGTGCTACTATCCTGTAATGTAAGGACTACTATTGTCTCCATTTTACAGAAATGGAAACTGAGGTAGGAAGAAATTAAGTGACTTGCCCATTGGTCACACATTAACTAATCCTGAGCCAGGATTTGAACTCAGGTCTTCCTGACTTCAAGTCCAGCATTCAACCATCTATGTTTTTATAATGATGATTCAGTCTGCAGAGGTTCTTAACCTGGCTCAGTGAACTTGTTTTTTGTTGCTGCTTCTGTTATTTTGACAACTATGTTTCAGTATAACTGGTTTTCTTCATAATGTGATACGTGTTATTTTATGTACTTAAACACATTATTTTAAGGAAAAATGATAGAACAACAGCTAGCATTTATGGAGTACTTTTAGGTTTTCAAAGTTCCCTACAGATATTATCTCATTTTATTTTTGCAGCAACCCAAGGAGGTGGTTATTATCTGCATTTTGCAGATGAGGAAATGGAGACAAAGGTTAAGGGTCCTACCTGGGTTCACACAGCTACTTTCTGAGGTCACATTTAAATTCAGGTCTTCCAGAATTCAGGTCTAGGGGTTCTTTCCAATGCCCCAGCTAAGGGGTCCGCAGGCCTCACCAGATTGCCAAAGGGGACACGCACACACACACACAGGCGGGCACATACACATACACACACATACTCACACACACACACACACACACTTGTGCACACCCACACCCACACACGTGCTGCACACACCCATACAGTCACATGCATGTGCACACACACACACACACATACATACACACACCCACAAATTCAGAGGCTGTGTTATGGCCATCAAGAGAAGGCTATATTCAGAATCCCTTGTTTCATGGGCTGCAATGGCCAAAGAATTAATCTCTCATGTTTCGCTTACCAGTGATGAGCTTTTTCAAAAAGCTGGTCCTTGGGTGGCAGGAGCTTTCTAGCTCCAACAGATATGACTTGGGAGTGGGGGTGGGAGGGGAGGGATTAGAGTTATGAGATCTGAATTCGGGACCCTGCTCTGCCTTTCACAAACTGTGTGACTTTACTGGTAGGTGCTGTCATTAACCTCATTTTAGAGATGAGGAAACTGAGGCAGACATTATGTAATTTGCCCCGGGATCCCAAAGCTAGGAAATCTGAGGCCAGATCTGAACTCAGGTCTTCCTAACTGGAGAACCGGTGCTACCCAAGGAACCCACTTATCTATCTTAAGATTTTAGTGGCAAAGGCAAGGATAGGCCATGAATCAGAGGAAATACTGACCTTGAGGACTTCACAGAACCACAAAAGTGTTGATGAGCCTTCCCCAGGCCCTTATCCTCAGAGGAGGAGTTCTTAATATTATTTGAGTCATGTGGCCCTTTGGAAACCTGGTCATGCCTATGGACCTTTCCTGAGAAATTTTTTTTTCTTTTTGGAGGGGAGAAGGCAGGGCAATTGGAGTTGTGACTTGCCCCAAGTCACATGGCTAGTAAGTGTTAATTGTCTGAGGCCAAATTTAGGTCCTCCTAACTCCAGGGCCAGTGCTCTAGTAACTGCACCACCTAGCCGCCCCATGAGAATATTTTTTAATGCAGAAAATAATATATATAGAATTACAAAGTAAAATAATTTGGTTGAAATACAGCTATCAAAATATAAAAAAGGCAAGTTCATGGATCTCAGATTAAAAACTCCTGGTTTAAAGACATTCCAAGGTGGAATGGGCTTACAGGACAGTAGTGAGTTCTCCATCACTGGGGGTCTTCAAGGCAATGCTGGGTAGTCATTTGTCAAATATGTGGAAGAAGAAGAAACCTCTTCAGGACTAGAGATCTCCATAGTCCCATACAAAAAGGAGATCCTTCAAAGTTTTACTTTTTCCATTCAAAGTGGTTAAATCCAATTTGCTACTATTTAAGGAATAAACAGTGATGGGAGAGGAAGAGTTCTTTGTTCCCCTCCCTCCTCACATTCCAGAAAATTGGGGGAGGGGTTGTCCCTCTTATTAGCATTCACTCCATCCTTTAGTAGCACACTGCCAGATGGTAATCAGAAACCCATCATGGGTCAAACCTGAGAGAGGAAGATATAGTCACAATGGAAAAGAGAGATGCACCCAGAGCATTTTAGGGAGAGAGAGGAAAATTCCTAAGGCATAAGGCAGTAATGTAGTTTATTGTATAAAGAACTAGAGTGAGAGTTAAGGAAGGAGCCCTGGGCTATTTCAAGCCTCAGCAGTGACAAGTCCTACAGCAATCAACAGGGCTTTGTGAAGAGAAAATTGGGCAGAAGCAATTTCGTGTCCTTTTATGGAAGATCATTTAGAGAAGAGGGAATCTGGGTGTCTATGCCCCTATTTGGGAAAAAAAATGTTTTATTTATGCCTTTTGTTTTTCCCATCACAGCTATTTCCCAATATGCCCCCCTCCCATCCATCCATCCCTCTTTGGAACAAAGAATGGTTCATTGGAACCCAAGGGACAAAAGCAACCGTATCTGACAAGGCATGCAACACTCCTCCTAATTCCCCCACCTCGGTCCTAAGAGCAAGGTAGTGTTTTCATCTGTTCTCTAGGACCAAGATTGATCATGGCAATTAATCTGAGGCTGAAGGTCTTTTAATACTCTTTCCATTTATACAGCTATAGCCTTTGTGGATACTTTTCTCCTGATTCTTTTCTTTTCCTTCTTTTCATCAGTTCATGTAAGCCTTGTCAAGCTTCTCTTAATCCCTTTTGTCTGTCGTTCCATTACCATTCTTACACTGCAATTTGTTTATCCGTTCTCCAACTAATTGGCACCTGCATTGTTGCCAGTTTCCCCCCCTTCTTTGCTACTATTAAAAAGTGTCCTGCTATATATCTTGGTTTCCATTCTATGTTCCCTGCTTTCAAAGGCTGGCTTCCTTCCAGATGCCCAAGGTCAGGGTAAGAGAGGACTTAAGCCCTCAATTATATCAAAATCAAGTGGAATCTTAGCTTAAAATTTACCAAAGGCTTTCCTCACAACAAGCTTTGTTGTTCAAATATAACTACCCCGCCTTTGATAGAAGAGAAAACTGCCCATAGGGATAAATGTCTGTCAGTCAATGATAGAGAGAGACTGAAGCCAGACAGGACTTCTGTCTCCTAACCCAAGGTCTACTTTGTGTTATACTTTGGATCAGGAATCTTCCTATGAATTTGATTTCTCCTGATATACCTAGAGCCCTTTTAGTGTGAAGAATAATGAATCTCCCCAAGTGGTAGCATGTATTTAAATTCACACTGTTTGAAGTTATAATTATGTGGCAATTGGTCCCAACCCAAAGAAAATGTGCAGTGTGAATGCGGATCATGTGATAATTTCATGCGATTCTCATTTGAACTAATCCAGACTTGGATGTATTAAAACAACAACAGCAACAGCAACAGTAGACATATACACCAAGAGACATTCACACACACACACACACACACACAAATACATACACTTCAAAGTTTGCAAACACTTTATATACATTGTATCATTATTATAGATGAGAGAATTAAAATAGAGAATGAAACTTTCTTGACCAGAATTATGCAGATAATAAGTGTCATAAACAGGTCTCAAACCCATGTCTTTTGACTCCAAGGCTAGTTGGTACCTCTTCTGCTCAACTAGCTGCAAAAATAAGGCTTACATTATACTAAGAGAACATAACATGGACACAGATAAGAAAATACAAAATATATACAAAACAGATATAAAGCAATTTGAGACAGTTATGTGGTGCCATTGTACATGGAGTGCTGGACCAGGTGTCAGGAAGGCCTGAGTTCAAATCCAGTCTCAAGCACTTACTAGGTATGTGACTCTGGGCAAGTCATTTAGCCTCTGTCTGCCTCAGTTTCCTCAACTGTAAAATGCATATAATACTATCACCACACTTGCAGCATTGCTGTGATGATCAAATGAAATAACATTTGCAAAGCATTTAACACAGTGCCTTCCACATAGTAGATGTTTAGCATGTTTCCTTCCTTCCTCCCTCCCTCCTTCCCTCACTCCCTCCTTCCCTCCCTCTTTCTTTCTTTCTTTGTATCTTTGTTTCTTTCTTTCCTTCCTTCCTTCCTTGCCTCCTTCCTTCCTTCCTTCCTTTTTCACTCCATGAGTGGCTTAAATGTAAAATTACATTATTAATGTCTCCCGTCAACTGCATTTAGACACCCCCCCAAATGTGGATGAATATATCTTACATATTGTAATGGTAATCAATTTGTTGGATATTTAGGGCTAAGTGGATAGGATACTTAGGGCTAAGTAGATCAGATACTTAGGGCTAAATAGATCAGATAACTTAGGGCTAAGTATAGAACTCTGTGCATTGGTGAAAAGGTGTGAATTCCCCTGCTGACTTGGAAGAATGCTATTGTTTGAGACATTCCCCTGTTGACTTGGGAGAAGGCCAGTGCTTATAAGAAAGAATTTTACAGGGACAGGACAGATTTTGGATTTGGCTCCTCCATGAAGCTGACTGAAGACATGAACAGGATGGGACTTTGTTTGTTGGTGGCCTGGCTGATCCTTGAGTTCCAG
>JAQQSW010001366.1:0-19008 GCA_028646575.1 Pseudocheirus occidentalis
AGAGAGAGAGAGAGAGAGAGATGGAGAGAGAGCGCCAAGGGAGACATCCCTCTTGCTTCCCTGAGTAGGCTTCACTGTCTACCCAGAGCAGACAGGGCCAGGAAGTGTTATGGGAAAAAAAGAAACACAGTCAGCCTGAAAATGTGAAATGGTTCCTGAATGAAGCTTCCCCTCTAGAGAAGCAGTTATTAATTCTGAAAGGCTGTTGTTGCCCCAGACCATCTGGCGGTACTGGGAAGGGTTCAGGAGCTATTGCTGAGCAAAGATTCCTGTTGGATATACCTGGTACCCCCTGTGATATTCTTCACTTAGATGGTAGTGGTACCGTTTGTGTGTGTGTGTGTGTGTGTGTGTGTGTGTGTGTGTGTGTGTGTGAGAGAGAGAGAGAGAGAGAGAGAGAGAGAGAGAGAGAGAGTGAATGCATGCGCATGCTCACTGGAGAGGTGAAGGGAAGGATGTCTGAGAAAGAACACTGGGAAGAGGTGGAAAACTGAAGAAGGAACAGGGGAGAGGATATTTACTATTGCCTGGTTTTGGAGGGTCTCTCCCCCCCTGGACAGAGTACTGACTCCACAGCTAGCACAGAAGGAGCCAGTCACTTTCCCTCCCTTTGGATCAAAGAGTAATTTAATAAGCTTGTCACATGATATTCCATTATCCATCCCCGTGCTTCTGGGCCCCCTCCCCCCAGTCTGAATGGACTCCTTCCTCACCTCTGTCTCTGAGAATCTCTCGTCTTTCAAAGTTCTGATCAAATATCACTTCCTACATGGAGGCCTCTCCTAAGCCCTTCAGTTTTAATGCCCCTCCAAATGACTTTGCATTTATGCTGCATACATTCACATGCAGACATGTTTCCCCCGTTAGAATGGAAACTCCTTGAGATTCTTTTTGCTCTTGTCTCTGTGTCTCTAGCACCTAAAACACAGTACTTGGCACATTTTGTGTTATTATTCCACCTGGAATCAGGAAGACCCATCTTCCTGAGTTCAAATCTGGCTTCAGAAGCTTACTAGGGTGACCCTGGTCAAGTCACTCCATCCTGTCTGCCTCAGTTTCTCAGTTTCACAGAGAGTCGGACATAACTGAAATGACCCAACAACAACAAAGGGGAACCCCCTAACAATTAAAATCATCCAGATTGGAATGGGATGTCTTGGGAGGCAGCGAGTTCCTTTTCTCCTGAAGTTTTATCCCTTATTGAGTATCCTGTAATCTGTAATCAGCTTCGTTTTCAGGGATAGGTTGGCATAGCCATTGTGGTCCCCGCCAACTCTGAAAAACTATGATTCTGGGGGTTTAGTATTTTCAGCATTTAGACTATCTTCAAGATACACTTTATTCTCCACCATACTGGAATGAGTCTATGGGATGGGCACCAGCTTCTGATGGATTCAAATATCATGTATTTGCTGATCCAGACAACTTGAACAACTCCACTACTTGTCCAGCTATTGCCTCCACTCTCAGTTTTCTTGTGCTCAGAGTGGTCAGTCATAGAAATTTACTTTGCCATGCCTATATCAATGTAATGCTCAGTCATCATGATAATTGCTATGGTTGGTGGATTCTCCGATTCTACTCCCCTTGTCCTTGTCATTCAGACTTGCCATTGACTGAGATGAAAATCCCTTTCCCTGTTACCTCTCCCCATATTCTAACCCTAATCCATATTGGTCCTATTCCTTAGATAGTCAATATCTTCTCCTCCCCCATCTAATATGTACCCATTACCTCTTCCAATAGAACACAGGCTCCTTCATCAGCCCAGTGTCTGGCTAATTGTAGGTGCTTAATAAATGCTGCTTAACTGTTTGAAGTTGCTCTTCTTTCCAGGGTCAACCCTTCTACTTCTTTCTTTTATCTCATTCCCATCTGTCTCTTCTGGGAGCGTGACGTCTTTAACATTCTCTTGATCTCATGTTTGACCTCTCCTTATCCAATGGCTCCCTCTCTATTTTGTATAAATATACCCAGGTCTCCTCATCTTTAAAATTAACCCTTCATTTGACCCAGACATCCCCTCAAGCTGGAGTCTTATATCTCTTCTACCTTTGCAGCTACACTCCTAAAAATAGTTTGTACTTGTTGCCTCTACTTCCTCACCTCTTAACATCTCAGCGCCCTGAAATGTGGCTTCTGAATCTGCCAATTTTTTTTAATCTATTAGTTCTGATGATCCAAGACTACCAATGAACTCAACTTCTAAATCCAATCATCTTTTCTCATTATTCTTTACCTCCCTCTGATACTTTTTTTTTCTTTTTTGGAGGGCAATTGGAGCTAAGTGACTTGCCCAAGGTCACACGGCTAGTTTTTGTGTTAACTGTCTGAGGCCGTATTTGAACTCAGGTCCTCCTGACTCCAGGGTCGGTGTTCTATTCACTGTGCCACTTAGCCACCCCCCTCTGATACTTTTGACACTCTCTCTTAGCCTCTATGGTTCTTGGTTCATCTTTCACTTGTCTCAGTTTCCTCTGAAAGATTAATTTCTACCCCTCACCTCCCAGCTGTGGATATTTCTCAAGGTTCTCTTCTTCTCTCTCATCTTGTGAATTCTCCTAAGAGTCAGATATCCTCTCTTTGCAGATGACCCCCTTAACCTTTTATCTAAATTTCAATCCTATCATCACCATCTATCTGTTGGACCTGTTACATCCCACCTGGATGTAACAAAGGTCTCTCATTATGGAGTCAAATTATTCCATTTTGGATTTCTTTTCAACTATATGCAAGGAGATACCTGAAATTGGATTGCATAACATGAGCTAACAACAAGCTGAAATCACCAGTATACATTAGTGTTTGACAATGAATTTCACCCAAGAACATGCTGTTATTCTGGTTGCGATCATTAGTTAAGAGTGTCCAAGGAGCCCTGAATCATCTTTTCCCAAGACATACTCACAACCATCAATGAGGTAAATGAAAGCTTCACACACACACACACACACACACACACACACACACACACACACGCACGCACGCACTCATCCTCCTACACTGTGCAGACAAGAAAAGGAATGTATATTTAGATCTGAGCTTAACAGAAGTCAATAAACGTATGGCTAACAAAAAAGCATAAGGTTTTCTATTTCTACTTTCAATTCCTACTAGATCAGCATGCTAGGCACTCACCCAGGTCAAGGTTGACGGTGGGGTGTCAACAATTGTTTTGTTCCTAGTCCTGGGTTCATTTCTTAAATTTTCCATTAGGGATCTCACTTTTTCTTCTGAGAGACTAAGGGCAGAGTCTATTGGTTCTTGCGGCACAGAAAAGTTTTGCATTTTATCTCACACTATTCCCTGCTCCTGTCCTTCCCCGCCACCTGGGCCGCCTTTGACTGTTTATTTTTCCTACAGGCACAAAGAAAAATGCTGCAAAAGATATTTAAGATGGGAATGAGCATCACGAAGCAGAGACCTCCATGTCATACATCCATCATAGCCTCCCAAAGCAAGAAACAACAACTGTTTCTCTAAGTACGCAAATGTATCCTATGGGATTCATCCTGCCCAGAGAAAGAGAAGTCTTTTTGTTCCTTTGAAAGTCAATCACAACTGTTACCATGAAAGGGATGTGGCTGTAACACTTTCAGGAATCCCACAGTAATTAAGTTTTGTTGTAAGACAATAGAAACTGGATGAGAGCTGTATAACCAGACCGTTGTGACATACTAGAAAGAATTCTGGATTTGCAACTGGAAGACCTGGGTTCAAATTTGGCATTCGCTACTTAATACCCAGGTGACCTTATCTCCACTATAAACTAAACAAGAGTTGGGTTCAATGACCTAGAAGGTCCCAACCATCTCTGAACCCTATTGTCTGCATTAGTGGTAATGTTACTAAGTGAAAATCCTCAAGCTTTGGGTAACGCCTCTGGTATTCTAACTATCACTCAATCATTCAACCCTAAGCACGCTTTAAATATTGACTCTGTGCTAGGAACAGAACATTCCCTACTCCAAAGAAGCTTACTTTCTAAAGAGAAAGACAACACACACCTAAATTGGCATAAACAAATACTGCTGGTCTAACATTAACCAATTAATCAAACAATCCAACATTTATTAAGCACCTACTATGCACCCCCACTGCACCAGGTGCTAGCGATGCAAAGTTCTTAGCCTTGAGGAGTTTACATTCTAATGAGGGAGACGCTAAATACATCTATAGGCATATGTAAACACTGGCAGTCTAATATTAATAAGTTAATCAGTCACACCCTTAAATCCCTACTATGTGCTAGGCACTGTGCCAAACACTGTAGATACCAGGGCAAAAATGGCATCTGCCTTCAAGGAACCCACATTCGAATGGGGAAGACAATACGCACCTATTTAGGTGTATGGAAACACTAGCAGACCAATATTAATCAAAAAATAAAATAAATGATGATGATGATGAGTAGCATTTACATAGTGCTTTCAGGTTTGAAAAGCACTTTATAAATATCATCTTATGTGATCCTCATGACAATCCTGGGAGGTAGGTGCTACTATGATCTCCATTTACAGATGGGTAAACTGAGGCTGATAGAGGTAAAGTGACTTGTCTAGGGTCAAACATCTAGCAAGCTGCTGAGGCAAGATTTGAACTCCAGTGTTTATTAAGTACCTACTATGTGCCACAAGGGCAGCTCAGTGAAGAGAATAGCATACAGAAGTGAATAGAAAGGCTCACTGGGTTTGGAGTTGGGAGGATATTTTTCAGTCACATCTGACTCTTTGTGACTCCTCTTGGTGTGTTCTTGGAAAGACACTGGAGTGGTTTGCCATTTCCTTCTCCAGCTCATTTGATGGATGAGGAAACTGAGGCAAGCACACTGAAGTGACTTGCCCAAGGTCACACAGCTAGTGTCTCAGACCAGATTTGAACTCAAGTGATACTGCACCATTTAGTTGTGGCCTGAGTTCGAATCCAGCCTCAGATACTATCTGTGTGACTCTGAGCAAGTCACCTAACCTTTGTCTTAATCCAATGAAGAAGGAAATAGCAAATGACTCCAGAATATTTGCCAAGAAAACCCCACGAACCGTATGAACCATGGGGTCATGAGCAGTTGAACATGACTGAACAACAATAAGACACAATTAGTCAGATGAGAGGTAGGTAGGCTAGTATAGTGGAAAGAGCATCAGACGTGGAATGAGGGAGATTTAAGCACATGCTACCTGTGTGACCCTGGACAAGTCACTTAACCTCTGTTAACCACTTTATCCACCGAGAAGGAAATGACAAAACCATTGCAGTGTCTTAGCCAAGAAACCCCAAGGACAGCATTGGCTGCTATGGCCCAAAGGGTCACACAGAGTTTGGCCCGACTGAACATTTGTTAAGAACTGCCCTGCCCTTGTGTTAAGGACACCAAAATTAAAGCCAAATGTTCCTGGCCTCTAGGAGCTCACAGAAAGAAAATGAGCTCAGAGGATTTCTCTTTTCCTTCTACCACATCTAGGTAAACTGAGGCAGCAAGGTAAAGTAACTCACTAAATAAAGTCTCCAGGACTGGCCCAGCCTACGGGCTTGGTTTCCCTCCATGTTCTCCTTGGTCCTAGCGCCAGGGCAGACTCGGTTGGGATGGTTTAGAAACATAAGCAACTCATTCTCGGTCAGCTCATCCCCTCCAAGATGGAAAGTCATTCCTTATTCCCTCATCAACTCTGGGCAAATTGTTTTCTAGATTCAATCCAAATGAAATATAAAATCTTTATTTGTTCCATTCATTGAGTATCACATAAAAGAAACAAGAGAAATTTGGGGCTCGTGCCGGTGGTGGGGGTTGGGGGGGGGAAAGCCTGAAACATTATACTTTTGACATATATTGTAGCTTAATCTTTTGTGGCAACTTTTTTACATTTGTAAGAGTTATGGATTTTAAAAGTCAGGGCTAAGATGGTTTAATGAGCATCCACCACCCTGGAAGTAGAAATGGGGCTGATGTGTTTTAGTCTACTGTTAGCTTTATTGCTTTTCCTCTGTACTAAAAGTGACAAGCTGAACACATTACAGAGAGCTCAGATGTGTTATGTAGATGAGGCCTGCAGCAATATCTGCCTGCTCTCTATTATTTATGACGTCTATATAATACAAAGGACTGAGATTTAAGCCATTGTGATGTAGTTTGTTTTCTGGGGTGCTAAAAGTACAGCGCACTTTATAGAGAACTGTATCTCTCTTACATATTAATCAAATCCATCTTACGTACAGCTCTTACACTGCAAACTAAAGGGGAAAAATAATATTCAAGCGCTTGGCGTTTCCTCAGCTGTCAAGGACTGGCAGTAAAGTAATAATAAAGGCTTCTAAATAATGTGTGCATGACAGGCCTTTGCTCACTTGTGCAGTCCTTTATGGAGGTTAACTACAAAATAACTTCCAGTGAGTGATTGGGAACAGACATGTGGGTAATACTGTAATGCCAACGACGGCATCATTCTTGCAAAGTTCATTTGCAGAAAATCCTCCAACTGGAGGAGGTAAAGTTCGGGCCCCTGAATCATTCCTCTGTCATGGGCGGTGGAAGTTTTATGGGGTCTATGCTTTCGAGCTTGCTCCGGTGGAGGGGGGCACCCGCTAAGAACCGAAAGCTATGTTCTTGGGGGGCGGGGGCTCGGTATCCTAGAAGTCACGGGAAAAGTGATTTTATGGCAGGATGGGTTTTTGACAGTTTGTGGTGCACGTGTGTGTATGTGTGGGTTTTGTGTAGAGGACGGGATGGGGGCTCATTTAAGTGGTGGTGATTCATAATAATGAAGGTGGATTTTATGCAGCTCGGGAGCATTGTCTCATTTATCTCAATCCTGTGAGGCAAGTACAAAGGCATTAATGATGATGACTCCTACCTACGATGAAGATAATGATGATGTCCATTTTAAAAGATAAGGAAACTGAGCCTCATAAAATTGCAGCAATATCTGGGGCTGGAAGGTATCCCAGAGGTCACTTATTCTGATTTATTTTACAGATGAGGAAACTGAGTCTCATAAAATGCAGGAGTTAGAAAGACTCATTTTCCTGAATTCAAATCTGGTCTCAGATACTTAGTAGTTGTGCGACCCTGGGCAAGTCATTTTACATTGTGTGCCTCAGTTTCCCCATCTGCAAAATGAGCTAGAGAAGGAAATGGGAAAGTGCTCCAGGATCTCTGCCAAGAAAACCCCAAATGGGGTCACGAAGAGTTGGACGTAACTAAAATGACTCACCAACAATGAAATGTACAGTTGACAGCTGAAAGGGCTGTAGAGGCTGCCCATTCCAATTTCTTTCACTTTATAGATGAGGGAACTGAGTCCCAGAGAGGCTCACAGGATTGCAAATGCAGAGCTAGAAGAGACCTCTGAGGTCACCTATTTCAATGCGTTTTCATTTTACAGATAAAGAAACTGAGGCTCCAGAAGGGGAGCTGAATCTGAGATGTAGGGCTGGAAGGAATCTCACAGACCATCTAATCAAGCTCCACTACTTTACAGAAGAGGAATCTGAGGTCCAGGAGAGCAGGAGATTTGCCCAGTGTCACATGAAAGTACTAACAACCTCCCCTTCGATTGGTCCCTTATTCTTGGGTTTCCTAACAGAATGGAAGATGGTGCAATAACAGCAAATCACACAGTTCTTCCCTTTCCAGGACAATCTATAAATTACGCAGCAGAGCTGAGGATTGAACCCGGGTCCTCCGACTCCCAATTTCATATTCTTTCCACCGTTCCAAAGAAAGAGCCTGGTTTGTTCCTTCTCCACAAACAGTCACATCCACAACACAAAATCTCCCTATCAAAGATCCTCCAAAGACCTTTTCCTCTACTGGACTTCCCCTAAATATCCTTTCATCTCTACAATATCCCAAAGGAGATAAGGATTCTTCCCATTTGAAATGTTTACAATGTGATGAGATCCCAAGACTTGTTTAGCATCACATGGGGAGGGGGCGAAGCTTGGAACTCAGAGAAAGCTTTGCAGGTTTTGGAAGTCCAGTTCCAGGCTTTCCATCCCAGCCCAAGAAAATGCACAGAGAACTCTAGGCAGTGAGACAGCAGACGGCGGCTGTGTTTGAAATGGGACTAGTGGACATGGCAGACAGAAGTCTATCTGGGTCAGATCACATCTTCCCAAGGCAGGCTCTCAGTTCCCTGCCTGGTGGTGGTGGCTGTTGTTTTTAATCAGGAAGCCACCCAACCTGACTTCTCCCCTCCAGAGACAAGCAAAGTGACTGACAGCAGCTGTATTGGAATGATACTGCTTCGTGGGTCTCTTTTCCAGTACACTGAACTCACCCTCCAAAGGCCTGTTTGCCAAGAAGTGCCATGGGGCATTCTGCATTTCAATTTCCTTCTGCCAATCACTGTTCAGACCCACTCCCTGAGCACCTGGGCCCATGCGAGGTCCCACAGCCACTTGAGAGTAATGACAACCTCCCCTCTGATTTGCCTTCCATTCCTGGGTTCCCTGGTTGAATGGAAGCCAGTGGAATAATGGCAAATAACACAATTCTCCCCTTCCCAAGACAATTCATAAAAACTTCTCCAGAATGGAGTTTTCCTTTTTCACACCACAGATATCCAGAGAGTCATACTCATTCTCTCTTCCCACCCAAGGTTTACTTCTCACTTCCATCCCCACTCTACTAATCCATTATATAGGGTCAACTCCAGATTATGCATCCCATTCTATCAAGGCCTTGCTGTTTCCTCTGCCACATCCCCTTTGCTCTATAAAGAGCAATCAAAATCACACTGCCATTGCTCCTGGAAAGGGCACAGTCTTTGGCTATGCTGTGGCTCCCCCCACAATCTCTAGGACTCCTCAAACCAAAACTCTTCTCCATTCTGCCACTGCACCAATGATGTGGTGTATTCTCCTATTAGAATGTAAGCTTCCTTAGGTAAGGACTGTCTAGCTTGGCTATCTCCAGGGTCTAACAGCACCTGTACCAGAGAGATACTTAATATATACTCTTTTGTTCATTCATTCATTAGTTCATTCATCTATGTATTCCTTCATTCTTCCCTTGCAAATAAAGCCATGAGTCATGTCAACCTAGTTGGGGGAAAGAAGGAGGTAATTTTCTCTATAGGCTGAAGCACCTAGGAATCAGCCTCTCTCTTCACATCCCTCCTCTCTAGATGTTAACAGTGGTATGCAAAGTCTAGAACAAAAGTCACTTTTTGGAGGGGAAGAAGAGAGGGTATTTTCCCTGTCTTAACTTGTTCCCATACATTAATTTGTTCTTATTTTCCAAGCTAGTTTTGGTAGATTTTTCTAAACTTTCTCCTTTAAGAGCCAGTAGAGTTAATAAGGAAAGACTGGTTCTCTGGGCGAATAATTTTGCCTTAACCTTTTAATCCAGAACGTTTCACCAAAATGGAGAGGGAAGATGAGATTCATAGAGCTTCTGATCTAGGGCCGTTCAGCGCCTCAGGAATTAGAGGGCCTAGATAAAAGTCTTCCTTTTAATGTTTACCACCTATCTGACTTTGGGTAAGGTGGCTAATCTCCCCAGGTCACAATTTCCTCATTTTTGGTAGGACAAGATACCCTCTGAGGTCCCTTTATATTCAAGATCTTGAGTTAAACATGATTTAATCAATGCTTCCAGGTAGAAGACTGTCAGGCATCTTGGTTAGTTTGCATATGGAAACTAATTTCTCCCTTAGTAGAAAGAGCACAGAATTGGAAGTCAAAGGCCTTAGTCAGTCAACAACAAGCACTTATTAAATTCTTCGTATATGTCAGCACTGTGTTAAGTGCCTTAGGGAGTATAAGTATTGATTCATCTATTGAAAACCTTGGGCATCCAGTCTTACCAATCTGGCCTCAGTCTCCTTCTCTGTGAAATGGGGACCAACATACTTGTGCTGCCTCTCTCACCAGACTATAGTGAGGAGAGTGCTTTGGAAACACCCCCCAGGGATGTGAACTTTTAAAAAATTATCTTAGTAGGCAATTTAACTGGGCACAGTTAATTCTTTTGGGTTGGGGGGTCATGAGATATTTTACAGAGAAATGACCAAACTCAAGTGCCTTTAGAGATCACTGAGTCTGACCTCCTCATTTCTCAGAGGAAGACACTGTGGCTAAGTCAGTTTTTAGTGACTTGATCCCACAGCCAATAACTGTATTCCTTTCCATGATAACACAATATATACCATGCACAAGGTCCAAGAGACCGAGGAGAGCCATTGTCATCATGACAATCGTAAGCTCATGAGATGCTACACCTAGAACTGAAAAGGATCCCAGATGGACCAATGAATCAATGGAATCCAGCCCCCTCATTTTAGAAATAAGGAAACTGAGTTCACAGAGATTAAGTGACTTAGCTGAGGGCACACAGTAGCCAAGGCAGAATTTAAACCCGGGTCCTCTGACTCTAGGGGTAGCCAAGTGGCACAGCTGATTGAGTGCTGGGCATAGAGTCAGGAAGGCTCATCTTCTTGAGTTCAAATCCAGACTCAAACACTGACTAGCTGTGTGACCCTGGGCATGTCATTTTACCCTGTTTGCCTCAGTTTCCCCATCTGTAAAATGGCTGGAGTAGGAAATAGCAAACCACTTCAGTATCTCTGCCAAGAAAACCCCAAACGGCATCACACAGAAGGAGACATCATTGAAACAACTGAACACCAATAATCTCTGACTCTAGACTCTGTTTCTCTGACTATGAACCACTTCCCTCAATCCTATCTCTCTTTCCCTCACAACACTATGAAGGAATAACAAAGGTTTCCTCTTTCTGCCATTATCATTACTGACTTATAATAAATACGATTCACTCAAAATCCAATCCTGCAAGTATTTATTATCCACCTACTATGGGCAAGTCTTTGCTCAAAGTACTGAGGACACACAAAACCACAAGATAAATCCTGCCCTCAAAGGGCTGATACTCTAGGGGAGATCAGCAGAGGGGAGAGGAAGTTTACGTAAACACTTAAGTAAACCATTCTGGAAACTCTTAGGTACAACTTTTTCAGGACTTGTATTTTACTCTCAGGAAGTGGCTTGAACGTAAAGACATTTATTTTAATATATAAATCATGCAATTAGCAAGCATTTATTATGTATGTTTGTGTGTATATGGGGTATTCCAAAAGTCGTTAGTGCAATCTTCAGCTATTAAAATTTAAGGCTGCACTAAAACTTTTGTGTGTGTGTGTATGTATGCATTTATGTATTTATACACACACAATGTAACTATGAAACATATATGTAATACACGTATTTGTCTCAGTATATGTATTTAAACATATTTGTTTTATATGTGAGAACTATATAAAAATATAACATCATATATGATACATAGACATATTATTAGATACAATTAGATATATTTTATATTAGACAATATAAATATAAATATAGACAATATATTAGATACAATACATATTATTAGATATATATAACTCCATAGTTATCTATATATAAAACATCATAAATGTATCATATATATAACACACATTATATATGTAGTATATGTATGAGTATTCTATATATGTGAATTAATAAAACATAATCATACTGATTTTGCAATCAGTATTAAAAGAATAGGGACTAGGACCTGTGATTTCACTGGTTTAGGGACCTCCTTGAGAAAGAAATTCCTACTAAAACAGGCCAGCACTTTTTGTACATCTTATACACCGCCTTTAGAGAGTTCCCTCAAGAAATGAACTATTAAGTGACTTGCCCAAGGTCACACAGTCAGTATGTGTCAGAGGCAGAATTCATGCTCCAAGTCCAGTGATCTGTCTGGCTGTGGTGGGGTGATTATTGAGAAGCTCATCAGCCTATCTGCCTTTCTGTTTTGTCTCTCTGATACATCCTCCATACTGCTGTCCAAGTGGGATTCCAAAAGCAGCCTTGACCTATCTACATCCCAGAATCAAAGAAGCACTCTGTGACTCTCTTGCTCCTAGGCTAAAATGGGGGATTCTTGCCTTGTTATTGAGGGTCTTTCACAGCAAATGAGCTCTCTCTATATTAGCCTATTTGGCTTCAGCCTACCTTCCTAGGTTTATCACACACTAGTCACCTTCACATACTCTCTAAATGGGCTTTCTTGCTTTTCCTCACACCCACTATTCTATCTCTAATCTACATACTTGTGCATCCTTAGGATGCATCCCCTTCTGGCCCCAGCTTTTCAGAATCCTCCCCTAGCTTCTTAGAAAGCTCATTCCTATTGCTACCTCCCTCCTATATAAGATCCCACTTGATCATCCAGTGGCTACTCCCTTCCCCTTCCTCTGATACTCCGCAACCTACTCTATATTTCAAATAAACTTCTATATGTACACGCTGTCTCCTGAAAGAATATAAGCTTCTTGTAGGCAAGGACTGTTTCAATTTTCTCTTTGCACCCCATGTAGTTAGCACAGTATCTAGTATATAGCAGGCACTTAAATGCATGTTGAAAGATTATCTGGGAGAATTTCTAGCCTCCGTACTTTATTTGACTGGAGAGGACATGGGAGATGGATAGCACAGAAGACTTCAGAAGGACATTTTTTCTTGTTCAGTCATTTTCAGTCTTGTCCAACTCTTCAAGACCGCACTTGGGGTTTTCTTGGCAAAGATACTGGAGGGGTTTGCCATTTCCTTCTCCAGCTAATTTGACAGACGAGGAAACTGAGGTAAACAAGGTAAAGTGACTTACAATGGGTCGCCCAACTAGTGAGCATCAAACCATATTTGAACTCAGGAAGATGAGTCTTCCAGACTCCAGGCCTGGCACTCTACCCACCATGCCACCTAGCTGCCCTACTAGAAGGAGCTAGCAGAAAGCAAAGAGGATGACCCTCCCAGAAGCAATTGTCCATCTGAGATGAGTGGAACAACACCCAGCAGTTACTGTAAGGCCAGCAGAGACCAGCCTGCCCAGCAAAGTAACCTCTGATACTACAGTGGCGGAGGGAAGACCTTGTCACTCTAGGCATGTTTCACACATACATCTCTCATGTGCAACAGCTCCATATTCTCATTCTCCCCATGGATGGCATGCAGACTTTTGGAAGAGAAATTCTAAGCTTACCAAGATAATATTCCACTATAACTTTTCTTACCATGTGCAACTTCATTAAACATCTTTGCTTTCTATTAATAATTTTCTCTCTGGGATTAAGTCTTTCTATTTGCCCCTTAGATGTAGGTGAAGACTATTACTGATAACTCTCTAACTTATGATTAGACATTTCCAAGATCCTCTTAGACTAAGAATACAAATGAATTTCAGCAGGAAAAAAAAAGTAAGCGTAAAGAGGCAAGATCATGGTTTTCTACCCATCTAGCCTACATTCTTGCATTCTACTCAATTATTCTAGGTATTAAAAAAAATTATTTTTTCCTTACATTAAATTGAACTCAACCAGTACACATGTGGATGTATCCTACAAAATTTGCATGTATCTATGATCTCACTAATGTGGATATTTCCTTTGATAACATAGATATATCATCATTCATGACTCCTAACCTTGTACAACTTTCATCCACGTCCTTCTGTGAGTTGGTGGCAGATGGTGCACTCAATGTGCTGGAAAAGTCTTCCTTTGGTTCTCTTGATTTGGGGAATATACCAATGGAGAGCTCTAGATGTCCACCTGACACCTCCCACTCTTACCACGCAACCAGCCAATCTCCTTTTTCATTTATCAATGCTTTTAGTATTCCCCTTTACACTTCTATTTCTTCATCTTGCCATATCTGTAATATGATGCAGCCTGTTCAAGCCCACCGTGCATCTCCACTGATAGCCCTTGGAACCACCCTGGATGTCACTGACTCTGGACAATTTATCTGACTCATTTTCTTGAACAAAATGGAGACAACAATAGGGTCTGCCTCCCAGGGTTGTTGTGGGGATCAAGAAACAGGCTTTCTAGATCTTAACGTGGGATTTGAACAGGGGCTATTAATCTGATTATTATTAATTTTTAAGAACTCGCAGTCACATTAGACCATCAGAGAAATATCATATTAAAAAGACAGGCTTTTGTTTCAAGGAGGACATTGCAATTATTAACAGAACTTTGAAACTTCTTGAAGATAATTCTAGTCCCTCTCCTCTTCTTGTTCAATCCTGGGCCCAAGCGCTTGTCCATGTGTAGTATTTGTCTAAAATACTAACATAAATAGCCATCTAACAAGCATTTATTAAGTACTTAGTATATACTAGGTGCTGTGTTAAACATTAGGTAGATAGACAGATAGATAAATATATACATAACTTGAAGAACAAACTCTGTAGGCTAGCTAACCCAGCTGCATATTATAGTCTGGGCAATGGAGATTTTTCATCCACTTGGCTTTTCCTGTGTAGATTGAAAGGATCTGAGATCAAGAGGTGGGAGGGAACTCAGAATTTGATTAATCCAACCTCTTTAAGTCTCAGTCAAGGAAACTGAAGCACAGAGACTCACCCAAGGTCACACAGGGAGTTTCAGTTTTGGAGTCAGGATCTGAATCCAGGTTTTCCTAGATCTGACTCCAACTCTACCATATTGCCTCTCTAAAACTACTCCAAATAAATGTGTAATATATTACATATGTATATACACACACACGTGTATATATATGCATACATACATGCTTTATATGTACTATATATGCATATATAGACCATATGTGTGTATATATAGTATATGTGCATATGTGTGTTAAAGTATAATTTCCATATGAAGGGTTAACATGTGTTTAGGTCTGTTAATATCCTAGAGTGATCTTACAAGCTGACCAGGTACATTCTGAGTCAGGTGATTGACCCCTGAAGCAGCTGTACTTGAGGTCAAGGGACTTGTGGGGAGAAACCATGAGAGGGATGCTCAGGATGTGGGTCCAGAGCTGACTACAGGGGGCTGCTTGCTTTGTGGAAGTAAGATGCTTCAATTATGGTCCCATTAATGGAGTGAACTGCTGGATATTCTGAAAGGGAAGGGAAAATTGCCCCCGAGGAGAGAGCAAGAGCCAGGAATCTACGAGACACTTAAAAAACAATGAAGATGCCAAGCGGGACCCTTGTGTGCTGGGGAGGGGGTGATAGATGGAATGGAGGGGAAGAAAAGTCGAGGGCACAGGAATGGAGGAAGTGGTGAGTTGGGCCTTTGGCAAAGGGATGTCAAGTGAAGGCTGGAGGCAGGGGAGAAAGGGAGAAGGGAGCTGGAGCATAAGATTAATGACCAGCCTTGCCACTCGAGGGTAAGACATATGTGTTGAACAGAAAGCAGTCCCAGGGAGGAGACAAAGAAAGAGAAGCTGGCCGAGGGGAGGGCCCAGAGAGTAAGCGGCTGGGGGAAGGGAGACAACAAAGAGGTCAGAGATTGAGCTTAGGAAGCTGGTAGGCCCACCCTCCATTGGCTTTGGAGATGAATTGGCAAAAACAAATGGACTTAATTAGAACCCAGCAGGGTCTCCTCCCTTGTCTCCTTATAGCTTTTGTGAACCACAGCACTGGGGAAAAGCAAAGTCCCTTGGCCAGCTCCCCGAGGCCCTGAGCTCTCACCCCTCCTCCTTCTACCCTCCTAACCCAAAGTGAAGACTCCACCTTTCCTGCCATTTCTTTTAAGTAGTCAACAGCCCAGAGATACAGTGCACACTGATTATTCGAGTGCTTTTAGGGCATCACTGAATGATTCTGATTGCATTTAAGTATGAATGTATAGTCTGCATTCCCTTTACACAGTTCTTCCCTCCACCCCCACCCCCCTTTTCCCCCAGGACAGCAGATCATTGGAAATTGGAGCTGGTTACATCCTGCATTGTGGATACTAACCATATAATTTCCTAGTCTCCTAGGGGCTCTAAATCCAGCAACTGCTGACCTGACAGCAGGAGAGATGACCTCACATTTGTCCTGCTTATCATTGGCTAATAAGCATTAGGGACGGTGGCAGGAGCTTACACCTGCTGCCCACTAGGCCAGCAGATCGGGACACCACAGGAGGGGAGGCGATGCAAATCTCCCCCCTCGTTTTCATTCCAAGCCCATGTCACTCACTGTCTCTGCTCTGCTCCTCCCCACTACCCCTCACACATACACACTGCCTCACCACTCTGTAGGGGACTTCAGGGGAGCCTCAAAGAATTAAGCTTAAGTGACAGAGTATGTCCTACCCCCTAGCAAGTCAGCAAACACTGAAGGAGGCTTTACAAGATGTTGTTAAGCATCAGTATTGATTAAGAGAGAGTCATTCGCCTTCCCCCTTCCTGATCCTGCCGGGACCATGTGGGCAGAGGCTGAAAGCAAGAGGTCCCACAAGTCGGGCATAGACTTACTCCTACCATGGCAACTACATTTTGGTTTCTGCAGGGGTAATTTTTCTGCACTGGCTAAGGATGTCCATATGCTTCACTCCTTGTATCTGTATTCCTAGTACTTGGCACACAGTAGGCCCTTAATGAGTATGGTCAGACTGGAAGGATGGCACCATCTTTAAAACAGCCTGGACTAATCAGCTTGGGGATCTTTCAGGAGAGGTGCTCTGCCTCCCTTCTTCTCTGTGCAGATTCGAACCGCCCCAACGAGGCTGGCCCTCACCCTCAGCTCTGCCAACAGGGATGGCAAAAAAAAGCCCACATCCTCTTCTGCTCACGCAGGAAGGCCTACCCCCACAGCTGCCCATGAATGGATTTTCTGTGGTAGGTGGGGTGGGCTCAGAAGAACCCTGCCCCTTGGTCTCCAGACCTTGCCTTGGCCTCCTGAGGCAAGGCCCCCAGTCTGGGCAGCGGCAGTGGCAGCAGCAGCGGCGGCAGCAGCAGCATCCACCCTGGCCCCACCACTGCAGTCAAGTATTAACTCATACTGAACACAGTTTGTCTCAGAGGGCCCTCTTGGCCCCTTCGTCATCCTGTGCTGACATTTTAATCGCGCTTTTGTGGGAGCTGGCTGGCAGTTTGTCATCAGGAATGGCTCGGTGAGGGGCCAGAGCGGGTTGCTGGCGGAGGCGGCTGCTGAGGGAGGCAGCCCATTCTGACAGACTGAGCAATAATCTGAAGTTACTGCACTGAGCCTGTGGGACACCAGCAGGGCCGCTTTATCTTCTTCATTAAAGTGCGCTCAAAAAAAAAATCCATTTTCCTTTAAAGTCTCAGGAACAGATGGAACAAAATTAATTGCGCCATTAAGTCCCGATAGACAATACCGGAGTGGTTTTCTTTCAAATGTGCATGTGTGTTACAAAGTGCTCTTCGTAAAAGGCAATTACTGCAACATTTGCTATAAAATAAAGGTTGCTTTAATGGGCAATAAACACAGGCTTCAAATTTTGTATGAAATGGGTCTCCAAAGGGCGCTGTTATAGGCAGCTCAAAGGCACAACTGACTTTGGTATTTCTGCTCTGGCTCCAACTCAGCTAGTTCCGAGAACAATGATTCCCACCCTTGGATATATTCTGATAGAATTATGGATGCGATGTTCAATCACGGCATGGGCCTCTCCATCCAGATTTTTCTGGTCAGGGCGAAATGCCGAGCAGAGGCGAGAGCCCGCCGGCGCCGAGTGTGTAAGGAGGGAAAAGAGGTGTTGGACAGATGGAGGGGGACCAGCAAGAGAGGGGTCAGGCAAGAGCCCAGTGATGCCAAGTTCATGGGGAAGGAGAGGTGCAAGACAGATGGAAGGGAACCCACAAGAGAGAGGGGACAGGCTTGCTTTGTTGGGGTGGAAGAGTCCAATTGGCGCCTATCACTCTCAGTCTTACAGGTCTGGTGGTGAGCTTTGACTGAGGTTTCACAGCATTACACACACACACACACACACACACACACGCTTATGTGTACACACATGCATGTATATACATATGTGTATGCATGTATACACACATATATGCATGTATATACAGATACACACATTTTCCTCCCAGAGTTATGCAGGACTGAGATCATTTTGGCAAAGGGTAAAATTAAGCTGATCTTTGCAGCCAGAAGGATAAAGGGACCAAAGATTTATTACAAAGCCCCTAGGTCTATTTATTTCCAGTTCTCCTCTCTAAAGGCAGCCTGCACGTGGAAAGAAACCATGGGGATGCTTGGAAGACAGCTCCCACAAACACAGAAAAAGATGAGGAATTGGCTTGGTTTTTGATTCTCTGCTCCCCATCTTTGGTGGTGGTGGGGGGGTGGGATTCTCAGTGTCAAAATCTACCTCCTTTGGAATGAGGTGGCTTGGCCAAGATTAGATAGAAGCAAGATGGTAAGCAAGACCAAATAGTCATTCCAATGCACTATATTTTCACATTTCAGTAATTACAACATAAGTATGACATATAAATGATCCATTAATTGAAATACGGGCTATATATACTCCAATATTTATCGAGTAAATCTATATTTAATTAAATAAACCCAATAAATGAATATTTCAAGGGGGACACTAAAGCATTTTTTACTTATGTATGTGATCAGCAACTAAAAATGCTCATTTCTCTCCAAAATATAGATTAATACTAGGGAAAAAAAACTCTAGTGGCTTTAAATGCTAGTTGGGGTAAGGGGTGGGTGCAGGGGGAAAGCTGATGTGGCTGAAAATCAGTCTGAAGTATATTCAGTTCACTGTGATGTTAGTCCTCTCAAACAGGAGATTACTTCAGATCACGAGGTTACAATATATAGTCAATTCATCCTGGTAACGACACCACTTGCCACTCCCCCTTCCCTGAAAGGCATCAATCATGAAAGCAACTCTGGCACCATGGACAGAAAAAATGGCTTTGCCTGGAAGGGCAAGCTTTGAATTGTTTTCCTGATGGGTCCTCATTGAGTCAACCAACCTCTTATATAGATCCCCCTATGAACCATGGTCCGTATTTGGGATATGGACTGCTAGGATTAGGGGTAAAGTCTGTGGTAAAGTAATAAAAAAAAATATATATATATATACACACATATACCACATACATCTGTATTTATATATGGTATATACATATAATATATATGTAATGTACATTCTGTGAAGGAGATTAGTGTATTCTATACTTGTTTGTATTAAACTGTGATTTTATTTATATATATATATA
>JAQQSW010001367.1:0-18993 GCA_028646575.1 Pseudocheirus occidentalis
TCATATCCTTTGACCACTTATCAATTGAGGAATGACTGGCATTCTTGTAAATTTTATTTAATTCCCTGTATATTTTAGAAATGAGGCCTTTATCAGAGACACTAGTTGTAAATATTCTTTCCCAATTTCCCACTTCCCTCTTAATCTTGGTTACATTGGCTTTGTTTGTACAGAAACTTTTCAGTTTGAGGTAATCAAGATTGCCTATTTTGCATTTTATAATGCTTTCCAAATCTTCTTTGGTCATAAAGACTTCCCTGCTCCATAAATCTGATAGGTGAACTATTCCTTGCTTCTCCAGATTATTTACAGTATCGGCCTTTATATCTAGATCATGCATCCATTTAGACTTGACTTTGGTGTATGGCATTAGATAATGGTCTATGCCATTAAGTCTTTAGTATAAAGAGAGAGAGAGAGAGAGAGAGAGAAAGAGAGAGAGAGAGAGAGAGAGAGAGAGAGAGAGAGAGAGACTGAGACAGAAACAGAGACAGAGACAGAGAGACAGAGACAGAGGGAGAAGGAGAGAAAGAGGGAAAAAACAGCTTCTGCCCTTGCATTCTTTAAAAGTGTCAGGATTTACAACACCTACAAATGATAAATATAATACAATGTAGAGAGATGGGAGTTACAGACAAAATGTTCTAGAATACACAGAGAGAATACTTTTAGTTTGTGTGGGGATAAGTAAGGCTATATAGATGAGGAGGCACCTCATTCAAGCTTCCCTTTGGCTGTTGAGAATTCTGCCTTCCTTCCACAATTTGCAACCTCAAAATCATTCTTGACTCTTTTCTTTCTCTCTGACAGTTAATTTATTAAACATTTATTAAGTAATTAGTCAATCACCTAAGGAAACTACCTTGTGCAGTGGACTTGGAATAGGGAGGACTCATTTTCATGAATTCAAATTCAGCCTTAGACACTTACAAGGTGTATGACCTCAGGCAAGTCATTTAACCCTGTTTAACCAAGTTCCTCATTTGTACAAATTAAAAAACAAAAATGAGCTGGAGAAGGAAATGACATACTGCTCCAGTATCTTTGCCAAGAAAACCCCAAAATTGGGTCACAAAGAGTTAGACATGTATTAAAAAAACTAAGAAATTACTTTGTAAGGGCAGTTAAGTGGCAGAGAGGATAAAGTGCTAGATTTGAAGTCAGGAAGAATTGTCTTCCTGACTTCAAATCTGGCCTCAGACACTTAATTGTTCTGTGACCCTGGGCAAGTCACTTAACCCTGTTTGCCTCAATTTCCTCACCTGTAAAAAAGGGGGGGGCTAGAGAAGGAAATGGTGAACCACTCCAATCTTTGCAAAGAAAACCCCAAATGGGGTCATTACGAATTAGATACAACTGAGAAACAACTGAACAACCATATACCAGGCACTGTGCCAACTACTAGGAATACAAGGGAAAGCAAAAGTCGGTCTAACCGTCTCTGCTTTCAAATAGATCATAGACTAATGGGGGAGTTAACATACAAACGCTATGTACAAACAAGATATATGCAGGATAAAATGGAGATAATGAACAGTGAGAAAGCACTAAAAGTCATATAAATTACAGAGGAGGGGACAACAGGCAATTCTTTTTAAATGACTTTTTTTTAAGTAAAACATAAAAAGTATCCCAGCTGAGAGGATGGAAGTTGGGAAAACTAATGGAGGATAGAGAAGGGAGAAGAAGTTTTGGAAAAGTCACTGTGGTATGTGGGATAGTGAACCAATTAGGGAGAAGGGTTACTTTGCTGCAGTGAAGGTCCAGTTAAGATTATATAATTTAAAACTGTATTGGATCCAGTCAGCCTGGTTTCATGATTTCTCCAGCTTTGTTCAATTGTCCATGAGTACAAGTGGATGGTAGCACTGGATGGTGGCAGTAATCCAGAACTGAGGGTTTTCTAAGCAAGATCAGCAAGATGGTAAAGGGAACAAGTCATTCAAGAGTAAAGGAAAATATATAGTTGAACTATTTTACTAAGGGTTCAAAATAGTGAAGGGAAGGAAGTGAAGCCAGTACAGAAGTGAAGGTCTTGGGCAGAACTAAGGGTTTAAGGGTCTGGAATTCATGGCGAAGAAAAAGAACATGGCTAGGAATTACAAGTCAGAACAAGACATGGAATGACAACGCTAGGGTCAGAAAAGGGAATTTCAAGTTTTTAAACAAGGAAGAGATGCACTTGTGGGTGATGACAAGATCAAGAGTATGTCTATTTCTGTATATGGCCAAAGGAGGGTGGAGGAGTAAATCATGAAAAAATGGACAAGTTAAGAAACTGGGAGATAAGGTTGTCTGAAGAAGTGTCAGTATATATGTTAAAGTCTCCTAGGATGAGGGTAGGCATTGAAGAAGAGAGAAATTCAGACACTGAACTAAGGAAAGAAAGGGAGTATCTTAGAGGTTGATACACAAACAAGCATCAGAATTTTGATTGGGTGGTAAATATGAATTGAGTGTAACTCAAAGGAGAGGTGATTGGGTGATGGAGGTAGAGAGAAAGAGAGAGAGAGAGACAGACAGACACAGACAGAGAGACAGACAGACAGACAGAGCCTAGAAGTGGCAATGGGAAGCAAGGAATGTTTCAATTTTCTGATCTAGAACAGTGAGTTGGGTGAATGTGTGAAAGTGTAACCAACATTTTAAAAGGTAATCAGAGAGGCTGTGTCATAGGGAGAGGGAGCCAGGTCTCAATAAGAACCAGAAGAAGAAAGGAATAGGAAATACAAAAAAAAAGATGAAAGTAAGTTTGTTTGGTATGTATTCCTGATATAGAGTGGAAGGTGCATATAGCTTTAGAATGATAAATTGGTGATAGAAAATAGGGTATACATAATGACAACCGGGTATTTAGGATCACTGAGGTGGAAAAGTCATGACAATGGCAGTTTGTTAATCATGGTCAAATGAGTTCAGAAAGATTGTTAACAGTAGAGGTTCAGCGGTTTCCTCTCAAGGGGTCAGGCAGCTCAGGTGAGGAGAGCAGTGGATGAACTTGATGGAATAGCGATCCCTCTCTTAGACAGGCAGCACATGTCAAGAATAAGGCAAAAGAAGCAAGAAGAAATGAAATTTCTCTGTCTTCTCTCTGCTGGCAGAAACGGTGTCCTGCAGGTAGCAATAATTCCCTCAATGTAGGAGGATATCAACCCAAGAGATTGACACGTGGAGGAATGACATCTCCCTGATCCCATTCTGGCAGGAAGAGATCAGGTTCTGAGACCAGTATGGGATGGAATGACATCTTTGTGATACCCTTCAGAGAGGAAGAGTGAGTGTAACTCAAGTGTACACTCTGCAAGTGAGAAGATGCCACCCTAGAAGATATCTATGCATTCATCAGACTCCCACTTTTGTGTTCTTCTTTCCACTCACATGATGCTAGCTTTAGTTTAGGCAATCATCATCTCTTGTCAAAAGTGCTACAATAGTTTCCTAACCAGATTTCTTTTTCTTTTTTTTTTTACTTCTAATCTCTCCATTTTCCAATCCATTCCCTAAATAGCTACCAAAATAATCTTTCTAATGTCAGACCATAATACTCCCTTACACAAGAATCTTTGAAGGTCCCTTAGTGCCTATAGGACAAAATATAAACTTTTCTGCTTATAATTGAAAGTCTCTTCCAATCTGGTTATCTTTCCAGACTTCTCCCTTATTCTTTCTTTTCATGCACTTCATATTCCAGTCAGAATGTATCTTGATCTATTGCCTGAATAACACTTTGCAGGATGTTCTAGGCTAATTTCATCTTCTACTTCCTTTTTCTTTGCACAGGCCATCCTCCCTGCCTAGAATTCCATCCTTCCAACATCTTTACATTTTAGAATTTAGAATTCCTAACTTCGTCCAAAAGGTAGCACAGTTCTTGTGCTACCTCCTCCAGAAAACCTTGCCTTGAGAGTTCTTTTTCTACTCTTTGAATTATCAGGTGCATATTTTTCTATTTATATTTTGCCTCCATGGATAATAAGACCTTCAAGGGCACCAAAGGCTTTTGTTTTATTTTGGTTTGGTCTCTATCTAAAACAACACCTTCCTTGCACAATGTCAGATCAAAGGATCGTGGCTCTAGAGCTGAAAGGCATCTCAGAGGACAGCTAATTCAATCTCATTCTGCAGATGTGAAAACTAAGGGTCAGGAGGTTTAGTGACTTTCCCTAGTTCACTGAGGTAATAACCATCAGAGGTTGGTTTTGAGCCCAGGTTCATTGAATCTAGAGTCAATGTCTTTAGAAGTGAGTTAAATTACAAAGGGGCAGCTAGGTGGCACAGTGAATAGATACAGCAACAAATTTGGAGACAGGAAGATCTGAGTTCAAATCCAGTCTCAGACATTTGCTGGCTGTGTGAGCCTGGGCAAGTCACTTAACCCTGTTTGTTTCAGTTCCTCATTCTTAAAATGAGCTGGGGAAGGAAATGGCAAACCACTCCAGTATCTCTGTCAAGAAAACCCCTTATGGGGTCACAGGGAGCTGGATGTGACACAATAACAATCTACCTTTTTATTTCACATCCTAAACATTATAATAATAATAGTGAACATTCATATAGTACTTTGAGGTATGAAAAATATGTTCCAACTATTATCTCATTTCATCCTCATAATCCTTGGTAGTACATGCTATTATTACAACTATTTTGCAGTTGGGTAAACTGAGGCAGAGTTTAACCCACTTGCCATGGGATACACAGGTAGTAAGGTTAAAAGGTTAAATTTCAACTCAGGTCTTCCTACTTCTAGGTACAGCCCTCTGTCCACTGTACCAACCAGCTTCTATATTTAATGCCTTAAAAACAGAACTAAAATACTAAATTTCATGTAGGGGCTCTTTTAAGCTATCTGTGATGATAATGAAATGCACTTCATTTTCTGTGCTTAACCTTCCAATCTAGGCAGGATCACTTATTCACCCTGCAAATCACTTGCAAAATATATGAAATGTTTACAACTCAAGTTGAAAATACTGTATTAAAAATGTTTCTGCAGTCACATTAAACATGATGAAGTAGCTTGAAAGAGTCTATCAGCCTTGTGCTTGGTTGCAGCAGAGAGAGCTCAGATTAATGGTTTGGTATATTGCACATGAGTTTTAGTGTCAATGGGATAGCAAGCCATAAGGAAATTCTTGAGCCGCTGAAGGAGTTACAGTCATTTACTTAAGATAACCTTCTCATTCTTCCATGGATATGGTCAAAAAAACGAATTTTAAAGGGTTTCAGCCATGGGAGAAGATGATGTCTCACCTCCATTCATTGAACCTTTTATCAAAAAAGCATTAGGTAAGCATCTATTAGCAATCTTCTAGGCACTGTGCTCATAAAACAAACAAACAAAAAACATACTTCTGGCCCTCTAAAAGTTAATAGTCTACCTGGGGAGACTTGAATATTGATCATAAAAAAAATTGGACTTGATTGATAATGTACTCCATATAGGTTCACAATTTCCTTCCTTTGCACAAGTCAACCTCTATATCTAGACTATCTAGTCATCTCCCCCACTTGCGTCTGCTAAAATTCTGCTCATTCTATTGTCAGATCTGTTCCTATAACTCCCATGGTACCCTGATGTTTCTAGGATAAAACATAAACTCCATAGTTTGTCTTTTAGACTTCACATCCTGGCCTCAACCTGCCTTTCCAGCTTTATTAGGACACTCTCAGGGAATTCTTTAAACCACTTCGGAAAGATATCTCCTTATCAGAGGTCTGATGACTGTGGGTCAAAGTGTTCAAACTAAAAGTAAAGAGATTTATGAGCATGCTAAGGAATCTGCTCTTGCTGACTGCAAATTGAGCTTCCTGGAGTCCAGATTTGGTTTTTATAACCTTTCTGGTCTCCCTTAGAGTATGCAGCCAATCAGCAGTGTTCTATGGCAACTTAGGACATAAAAGTAATGGATTTCACAGGGGAAGGAGGGTTAAAGAAAAAAAGGAAATCAGTCAAGGGAGAAAAGGGGAGTATTTGGAATGTACGTAGTAGGATTTACTACCAGAATAAGAAAACATTCCTGATTCAAGGACAAGAGACAAGGGCAGGAGACTAAATTATTTTTTGATTGTAAAAGAAAGTCTTTTAGGACAAAACTGCAGGGTCTCATCCAAAGCAGAAAGGAGATGCTACAACATCGAATAAGGCTATCTACTTTCAATGTCTTTGCATAGGAGTTGGGGACTTTATAATATTAGGCCACCATGTGTTCAGAGACGGGCAGCTAAGTGGTGCATCAGCTCTGGGTCTGGAGTCAGTAAGATCTGAGTTAAAATTTGGCATCAGATGCATTTTGTGATCCCAAGTAGATCACATAGCCCTGCTTGCCTCTGTTTCCTCATCTGTTAAATTAGCTAGAGAAGGAAATTTCAAACCACTACAGAATTTTTGCCAAGAAAACCTGAAATGAGTTCACAAAGAACATGACACAACTGACCACTACCAGCAAAAAGTAGGTGGAGAATTTCTATGCTGCTAGTCCACCGAAATGTTGCAAAATAATTGTTTCTTAATTTTTTGACTCTTTCTACAATCTATTTTCCAAGACATTTATATAATAGAGCCTACTATGTGTCAGGTGCTATGCTAAGCACTTTTCAAATATTATTTCATTTGATCTTCATAGCAATTCTAGGGGGTAGGTACTACTATTATTTCCATTTTACAGATGAAGAAATGGATGTAATCAGGGGTTAAGGGACTCATCTAGGGTCGCACTGCTAGCAAGCATCTGAATTTAGATCTGAATTCAGATCTTCTGAATTCTAAAACATTGTTCTATCACGTGCCAAAAACACTCTCCATTTCCCACTCCTCTGCTTTTAACTGACTTCCTCATGCCTGAAATCCTTCTTTTATTATCTCTATCTCTTTGTATCTCACTTTTTTCTTTAAAGCTCAGATCAAACACCACTTCCTACAGTAAGACTTTCCTGATTACCCCAGTTATTTGTAATTTCACTCTTTGCAACACATAAAATATAACTATACTATTCATATGTGTATACATATATGGACCTAGTTTAAATATACCTAAGTACGTTTTCCTTGAAGAACGTAGCTTAAATGTAAAGACTTATTTTTGTCTTCAAATCTCCAGTTATTAGCACAGGGCCTGGCGAACACTGTATGATTAGCAAATGTTTTTTGATTGATTGATCTCTTAATATCCTCTGAAGGTCAAAGCCACCTCCTCTCCAAAGTCTCCCTTGATTTCTCTCTCCCCATAGATGGGAAAATGCTTTCCTAGCCCATGCCCCCCTTTCCTTGGACTTTTCAAATGACTTGGAACTTATTTACACAGTTAGCATGTCCTACTTTGTATTATAGTTATTTTTATAGAAGTCACACACACCCTCCTACAATGTATAAGTTGGCAGCTAGTGCTAGAGTGGATAGAACAATGGACCAAAAGTCAGAAGATCTGAATTCAAATCTAACTTCAGACATTTACTAGCTGTGTGGCCCTGGGCAAGTAATTAAACTACTTTGCTTACCTCAATTTCTTCATCTGTATAGCAGAAACCGTGTTTTAGTTAAATATTGTATCTCCTCTGACACACAGTGTGTGGCACAGAGTAGGTGCTTACTGCATATTTCTTGAATTGAGCAGCAATCAAAACCAGACATCATATGATTAGGTGCCAAATACAGTGCTGCAGACACTGTTTAGGGATTTCAAAAGAGAGGCTTGCAATGCTCTGGAAATGTTCCATGCTAAGAGATCTCTCTGCTGAGATGAAAAAAAAAAACAACATGCAGCAAATGGATTGTGACACAGGCACCTGTTCACTGGGAACCCAAATGAGTCAGTGTATTCATTCCACATATACCAAATACCCCAAAATTATAACAACTGCCAGCTGTTACTGACCTTGATTACAATCAAATCAACAGCCAAGAAAAAGCCGACCTTGTTGCTGTCTTCTGATTCCCTGTGCATTCCACTCAGGCTCCTTGGCTCCTGGGTGAGGGCCCTGGTCTCCGCTGCACTCAGAGAATGTGCACGATCAATGTTACCCTCTCAGCTTGTGATGGGGACAGCCATAAACAAATGCAGGCATGTACCTGCAGGTAAATAGAGAGGCACAGATGGCAGAGGAAACCCTATCCATAGGTCTTGAGCCAGACCACATTACTCTCTGTTTCATATAATAGCCCTGTGCTGTAACTGTAGACCATCCCACTGCACAGATGGAAGTGAAAGTTAGAGGGCTATTGAACATGTGAATTTTCCCAGTGTGTCACAATTACAGAAACATCTGTGCTAAATATCTTCAAGCTGATCCACTATAAAAATTGGCAATGTTCAATAACATTCAATGTCTTTCTTTTCCCCAGTGGTAGAGCAGCCTAATGACTGTATTTGGGGCTTCATGATAAAGTGTGTACCTATGCAGATGGCTTACTATTTAAAGAAATTCCTCTTACATTACATTGCCTGTTATCCCTATCTTCTTTCCCCTTTGTCCTTCCTTGGTTCCAAATATAAACTGAAAGGAAAATTGAGCCACTTGCTATATAAACCAGTGAAATAATTTCTAAGGCTCAGGTGATGAGATATGGAGGAGGAGGGAAAAGGAAAAATAAAATGGAACAAGGCTTTCCATATCCAATCTAGAGAATATTCATTCCCTTGAGTCAGGAGTTCTTGACCTGAAGTTTGTGAATATGTTTTAAAACAATATTTTGATAACTACATTTCAATATATTTGGTTTCCTTTGTATTTATTTTATGCATTTAAAACCATTAATCTGAGAAGGATTCTGTAGGCTTCCTCAGGCTGCTAAAGGGATATCACACACACACACACACACACACACACACACACACATATTCAACTTTAAAAATCCTTACCTTAAAACTATGATGCTTAATTTCTGAGTATATTGAGCAAAACTGGCTTCTAAGACACTATACTTTTCATCATTAAAATCAACAAACATTTATTAAATGCTTTGAGTTCAAGATACTGAAGATACTATACAGATGGGTGGCAGAGTGGACAGAACACTGGTCTGTGTCAGTAAGATCTGATTTCAAATCCAGCCTCAAACAGTTACTAGCTGTGTAATGCTGCACAAGTCACTTAACTTCATTTTCCTCAGCCATGAAAATGGAGATAATAATGGTACCTATCTACCAGGGTTATTGTGAGGATCAAATGAAATAATATTTGCAAAGCATTTAGCGCAAGGTCTAGCATATAGAAGATGCTTAATATATATTTTCTACATCCCTTCTCCTAGGTTCTGGATTGTAATGGTAATGGAATTTGGAGATGCCCCTATATTGGCTTGGATTTGCACTGAGTGTTAAATCCCAGAGCTTGTAAATCGCACCTGTGGGATGGACTTGTTGATGTGAAGAGAGAGGGCTGAACTGGGAGGAGCCATGAACTGGAAGAGAGGCCCAAAACAAGAGAAGGCCAGAAGGACTTTTGGAGAGCAGTATCCAGGATCATGGAGCCTGAGTTGCTGAGAGAAGGACTGCTAAGGGCCCGTTGTAGCTGCCTAGGATTTTTGAGAACTGCCACCTGGAGCTGTCAAGAACTGATGAGGCATAACTGTGATGTCAGTATTTTGTTTGTCTGTTTTGACGTTGTTTTGTCAGATTCACCTGCTGGTGAAGGACAGTGCTGCTGTTGTACAGGTCCTGGAACCTGGCTGTAGGTTCAGAAGCCCTGAAAGAGGATTTTCTTGTGGTATGTTTACAGAAATCCTGGAAGAGGGCCTTGCTGATATTTTCAGGGGTTCTGGGACTGTTTTACAGGCAGAGAGTGACTTGATGAGGACACTGACCTTGGCTTTGTTGAGCCTTGTCTCTCCAGGAACTGAGATTGCTGAGGGCTTGCCTCCAGTAAAGATGAAAGAAGGGTCTTTCCTTAGGTTTTCAATGCTGATATGATATCTTAAACTTGTTGTAACTTAAGAGTGGATGGCCTTTTGTGCTCTCCTTCCCCTTTTGAGAAAGTACTTGGTGTTAATGGATGGTATTGTAATCCATTAGTGTCCAGGGATGGGAAACCTTTGGCCTTTTTGTGCTCTGTGATTGACTCAATGAACATACTTTGTTTATGATTGGAAACTATTCTCCATTTGAGAAGAGATTAAATGAATGTACTGCCCTGGAGTGGGCTACTTTGACTACTGATCCGGGGATAGGATACCTTGGACCTTGGTACTTTGCAATTAGATTGAGAATTTGATTGGTAAATTAATGAGTTACACTGTGTGGTGACTTTCTCTGTTCTGTGAATGTTTTGCTGAATAAATGGGTTTTGCTCTGCTGGTAATCTGAACTTTGGAAGTTGCCTTTGCCTGGCATTTTATGGACACACAGAGACAAAATGAAAATCAGTCCTTCCAGGACTTCCTTTTTGTTTCCCTACCACTTAATGGTGGTACCTGCCACATAGTAGGCACTAAATAAGTGCTTACTGACTAACCAAGAAAAAAAAAGTAAGCCTATTTCACTTCACTCCCCTCCTGAATACAAAAAGGAAGAACATACTACTTGCCTAAGGTTGTGTTTGTATATGCATGCATGTGTCTTTTAAACAAATCAGTTCCTTAGTCCTCACTTTCTCAAGGAGTTTACTGTCTACCACAAGAAGAACCAACATTTTCCCTATTACCTGTAGAATTATAGACATGTCAGTCCCTTTCCTACAGTCTTAGACTCATAGATATTCTACCCAAAATGGGATCTGTCCTGAAGAAGTTAACAATCTAGAAGAGATACACGACAACAAAACAAGGACAAATAGAGACATGCTGTGTTTTCTTTATACTGACTTGCAATTCTTGGTAATTAATTAATACTAAATGAGGAGCTCTGGCAAAGTTGAGACCTGCATTCATGTAGGGTCTACCCACACTGATGAAATGGAAGATCCATTAATTTATCAGAGCAAGAAAATCACTTAATAAATGAACCAAATACTATAGAGGAGACCTAGAGACTTAAGTTCCAATCAAGTGAATTAGAAAACTATGATCCATGTTTGCCTTATCAGCCCTTCAGAAAATCACTAATTGACTGAAAAAGGGACAATTATATTCACTTCTTTTTCCGTGCAAAATCTATCATCTGCATTTTTCTCTGTTTTGTTTCAGGTTGTTTTTTTGTAATTTAAGAAAAATAGAATAAAACAAACAAGTCAATAAAAAATAAATAAAATATATAAAAAAAAAGAAAAATAGAATAGCTTTCACTTTCAGATATTATCCTATGTTACTAGTTTATGAAATAGATATGTCTCTAAAGTTCTTCTCAATTCCTTACCATACTCATTAAGCTCATCTCACCCATCTACTTCATTATATCCTTCACATACTTTTCTAAGCACTTTTCACTACTCAGAGTTTTTAGTCTGATCCCTCCTCCTATATTTTCTTCAGCTTCTATTTCCTAAACACTTCTTACCACTCCAGAAATCATTGGGAAAGATTAATAGATCCATAAATATTTATTGTATATTTACTATGTGTGAACAATTTTTGAAATGCTAGGGGACACATAGGAGAACTTCGTGACAGAATTTCTTGTCCTCAAAGGGCTTGTAATCAATTAATCATATCAGGAATAAATATTTAGAACTGTTCTCCATCACCATACACACAGTGTTGACCATGTTATAATTTTAAGGACTTACATGTTATATGGATGGAAAAAAGAGACATAATTACCATGATGCTCAGAGAAGAACCCTAGGGGGTTCTTTGATCACTTGAAATTAATTACCATGAATTACTCCATCTCAGAAGCTTCTTATAAAAGCATATTTCCTATAATTTCTCTACTTTTGTCTAGGGTAGAAAATGCATTCCTAGATTGAAAGAAAAGCACAAGTCCTCTTAAGCACTCCATCATTTTGTTAGGTCACAATGACTTTTTGAAAAAAAGGTGGCACAAGTTTCTTTATTGATATGGCCTAGAAGATAGAATGCTGGCCTTGGAATCACACAGTCTTGGGTTCAATGTCTGAGTTCTATTATGATACCATCCCTGATGTCAAAGCAATGAGACATTGTTACAAAGGACCGGGCTCTGTGAATATCCCTGTAGTGCTGGAAATAAGCTAAACAATACAGAATAATGGTCTATCACGAAGCTGCGTGATACTAAATTTTGTTGTGACCATAACAGTGACATATTTCACAGGAAGCCTTCACCATCCAACTCTTATTTCTAGTGCTTGCCCTCTGTGAATTAATTTTAATGATCCTGTACATAGCTTGCTTTGTATATACCTGTTTGCATGTTGACCCTGCCAAACTCCTTAAGGGTAGGGATTGTCTTTGTTCTCTTTTTGATTCCTCACCACTTATCAGGGTGCCTGGCACATAGTAGGCATTTAATAAATGTTTATTGAATGACTAAAAAAAATAAGCCTATCTCCCTCCATCCCCAGGAAAGGAGACAGTGAGTTCCCTCCAGAATATAAAAAGGAAGAGCATGCTATTTACCCAGTTTGTGTGCCTGTGTGAGTGCTTCTTTTAAACAAATCAATTCCCTAATCCCTTTGACTTCCACTGCTTATCTCTGAATTCCTGCTGAGTTGTCAACCTCTTTATGATATTTAAATGATGAACTGGAATACAGGATTCTTCGCTATGGTCTCATTAGGACTGTACAAAGGGGAACTTTCACCTCCTTATTCTAGCAGCACAACACTTCTGAGTAGGCAGCCCCAAACAAGATTGACCCTTTTGGCAACTATATTTCAATATAATTTAATATTTATTTTTCCATCTGATATGCCACCATCCCATGGTGACTAATGGATCTCAACTTCTAGGATGAATATACATGCTAAGAAGCATGTTTTCTGAGTTTAAAAGCCTGACCTTTGTTGTGTGTAAACAAATGGCTTTTAAATGCAAAGAAGGGAAGAATCTTTCACCTATTTCCAAAACAGTTCACTTATCCCCAGTGTACAGGCATCTTCAAGTCCCTGTCTCAGAGTTTTGCTTTCTCCACTGACTGTAACAACTGCCAACCTGTCAAAACTGGGAGCTTTGGCTTCCCCATAGCAACAGTTTCCTGGCCTGAGTGACAGGATTTCCATATTGTCAACTGGAAAATGTCCCACATAACTCCCAAAAAGCACCTGGAGTTTTCTTTCACATCTAAACATCCAGAAGGATTCTTTTTCATTACTTCTCACATGTTAAAGGAAGGTTATTTATATACCACAGGGCTGATGGTGTGATGACAGTTGAGCTAAACAGGGAGCCTTTGAGAAATTCTCCAAACTAAGCTTCCCTAGAAATGGGGTACTAATGTGTTTCAAGGGCTTGTGATGTTATGCCTAAAATAAGCACAGATTTCAAGGCACCTCTTAAAAAGTCATTGTAGGGGTCATTAACAGAGGAAAGGAGGAAAGCATGAGTTAGTGTGCCAAGCAGGACACCTATGGTTCACGTGAAAGCTCAGGGAGGTGCCAGGGAGCAAGTGAAAAGCCACTGGGTTTCCCTACTGAAAGCAGATTTCTATTGTGAGAGTGTGTATGTTAAAGATACACATCTTTACTCTCTAATGTCTCTGCATTGCTAAAAATAGTACACTGAAAACTGCCAAAATATTGCATTTTTGAATGAGCCTGAATTATAGATGCTGACCTGAATGGGAGCAATGAACATGATTCAAAGCTATGCATACTTTCAGTTAGTGCCAGAAAAATTCATTAAACTCACATAACCATTGGTGGACTGTGGTGGGGAGCCGAGAAAAGAGATAGACAGTCATAAGTTCAAGATTGCATTTTAAATGTTTCCATGATTTTTCCCCCCTATATAATTGATATTGATAGTTTCAATTTAGCCAAAGCTATTTCCTTTTGTTTTCATGTTTTCAGGTTCGGGATTTCATAGACGTGGTTAAATAATGATGTCATTATTTACTCATGGAATTTACTTCCATTTCACTTCTTCCCACTTCGCATTTTGAGAAGAAAAATTAAGGAATAATGAGCAAAATCAACTTAAATTTCTAAGCCTTTACAACAGTAATAAGGGCTATTGAATAAAGATGGGGGAGGGGGGAACCTTTTAAAAACACCAGTGGCCTGATTGTTTTGTGCTTATGCAGAAACACAAAGGGTTAAAGCAAAGGGCTTTGCTTACTATTGCTTGGGGTTGGAGAGAGAGAGGGAATAGCAGGTCAGCACTAACTCATGTGTACACTTTACGATTCCCTATCCATTTTTCTCTTACCTTTATCAAACTACTCCCCATTACCTGAACTTAGAATGTAGAACTCTTGACACCATGCTTCCCAGTAGTGACCTGGGAAGAATAATTTCGTCCAAAGATCAAGGGTAATTTTTTTTACAAGGTCTCAAGTGAAACACTGAAATAAGATCATAGTAGCTGCTTGTCCTCTTCCCTAGGATCAAATTTGATTAAACCATGAGCTTGAAGCCCAAAAGCTAAAGACATTCTAAATATAGATAGCTGCATTTCAATCACTTTTGCAAATCATGCCCCTCCTCCTTCCTTACACCTTTTGTTTAGTTATTATCAGGTTTTTCTCCTTTTCTTCCCTCCTATTCCTCTCCTCTCTATCTCTCCATTTGCTCCTTTATCTCCCTCTCCCTCCACAAACTTAAATTTCTAAATCTAAAGATATTCTAAATATAGAATGCTGAATTTCAATCACTTTTGCAAATCTCCTTCTTCTCCTCCTCCTCTTCCTCCTCCTTCAGATTCTCCTTTCCTGTTGTGCATTTCTCTCATACATTAAGTAGTCTCTCTCAAACATAAGCTAACACAGTCAGAAATAAAAAGTGATTAAACTCCTAGGCACTATGATAAGTCCTGGGAATACAAAGAAAAGCAAAAACCTTGTACTCAAGGAGTTCAGAGACTAATGGGGGAGAACAACTATGTAGAAACAAGTTTTCATGTAGGACAAATAGGTGGTAATATCATCAAAGGAGATTGGGAAAGAAGTTTTGTCAAAGATGGGATTTACCTAGGACTTAAAAGAAATCAGAAAATTCTGGAGGCAGAAATGAAGAGGGAGAGGATTCCAGGTATGGGGAGAGTCAGTGAAATAACCAGGAAGGGGAGATAGAAGTTTTTCATCTAGGAATAGAAAGGTGAGTTGTGTCACTGGATTGAAGAGTTGCTAACTTGCTAACTGGGTTCAGTTAGCAAGAAGAGCCACAACCCCTCACCAATACAGACACCACAAAGAGGATTGTCATCTCTCCCCTTCCCATCTGACTTTCATCATGTAGACAGATGGGGGGCAGGAGGGAATAACCAGGCTAGAATGGTGCAATAGAGGAGGAGGCCATCAGCCAAGGTTTAAAAAGATTAGAATGATGACTGTGGGGTGGGGAGGGAGGTTAAGAAGGACTTTGAATCTTCTAATGCCAAACAGAGGATTTTATGTGTTGGCTCAGACCTCACAAGAAGTCTTCATTGTAATTCTACACTTTAAGATATTTTTTTTCATTCAGACAAGTTGTTACATCCTATCTGCCTCTGGGCATCCTTTCTCTAGGGACAGGGGATTGGGAGTAAGTACATCCAATAAAATTCATCTAGACAGCTTTAGGCTGGATCTTTACACATCTTCATCATCATTTACACATGCTCTGTGTGGGTTCAGTTAGCAAGAAAAGCCACAACCCCTCACCAATATAGACACCACAAAGAGGATTGTCACCTCCCCCCTTACCATCTAACTTTCATCATGTAGACAGATGGGGGGCAGGAGGGAATAACCAGGCTAGAATGGTGCAAAGACTGAAGTAGAATGGACTCATGCTTTCAGACTCAGCTACCTTCCCTATTCTCATTCATTGCACTCACTCTTCTGACACATATACATATATACCACTTATACATTATTATATGCTATAGCTGCTGCAGTGTCTCTGTTTGACTTTCTTAATATCAAGGTAGAAGGGTTCCTTCAACTGTCCTCTGTGCTAATCACACCTTTCCTAGAACCCTAGTGGCTCAGGGATTTCTAAGTAGAACTTCCTGCACTTAGTTTTTCTGCCTTAGTCAGCCTCCATTCTCTCTACTATACCAAAAGAAGTAGTATTAGGAATATAAATGAAACAATACAAAGAGAGAAGTATTGGAAAACCCTCACCATTTCAGTTTAACTCTACTTTGTCTTGTGATCGTGATCATTGACAGCTTCCAGGAAGAATAGCGGACTAAAACCTAAAAGGCAGTTCATTATTTCAGTACACAGAACCCTGGATTTGGAGTCAGAAAAGTCAAATCCAGTCTCAGATACTTACTAGCTGTGTAATCCTGAGCAAGTTGAATAACTTCATTTGCCTCAGTTTCCTCATCTGTAAGATAAATTAGAAAAGGAAAAAGGGAAATCAGTCTAGTATTTTTGCCAAGAAAACCCCCAAAAGGGCTCATAAAGAGTCAGACATGACCAAAAAAAAAACTAAACAACAAAGTACCTAAATATTTATATGTTTTTACTTTTGGTACTAAGAATACATGAGAAAAAGAAGAAAAATGACATCATAATTATATGCTTGGTAGTATTACCATCTTCTGCTATTTTTCATCTATTTTGTTATGTAAGTACACTGTCAGGAAACATAAAAAGTAGTATCACTTTGATTCTATTACGTTTCCCTCAAAAATATTAAATGACTTATCAATGGCTAAAGAAAAAAGTTCTAAATTCTTAACCTGACATTCAAAATTGTTTATAATCTGGTCCTGACATAACTGAGGTATAGTGATCTGGATTTTAACTCTACCTTGGCTACTTGCTTGTCAGAGGAGCTAAGTGCTACAGTGAATAGAGGGATTGACTCAGAAAGTTCAAATTCTCACTTAGACAATTACTAGCTGTGATCTTGGGCCATTTGTTTACCCTAATTTCTTTTCTCTCATTTTCTTCAACTGTAAAAATAGGGATAATAATAGTTCCTACCTCATAGGGTTGTTAAGAAGATCAAATGAGGGAGCAGAGCCAATATGGCAGAATATAAAGAAGACTTATGTGAGACTCCAGCTTACACCTCCTCCAATACATGTAAAAACTGACTCTAAACAAACTTTAGAGCTACAGAACCCATAAAGTGTCACAGAGAAATAAATCTCCCACTGAAGGAAACCTGGCAGGCAGGAAGACAGGAAGGGTCCATCACAGCACTCTGGGAGCCAAGCATAGTCCCAACTAAACTGTGGTTTTAGCACCAGGGTAGCTCCAAAAAGCTGTGGCAGGAGCAAACTTAACCAGAGTAAATAACCAGCAGCTGTCATGGTTTCCAGACTTCTCAATCCAAAAATCAAGAAGACAAAGTAAAAGGTCAGTGTGGAACTTTGTTCAAACAGGGGGAGCACAGTCCAACTGCAACCCCCAGAGCAAGAAGCGGAGGTGCGGTGGCTACAGCATCTGCTGCGTGACTACTTCCAGAACTCCTGGCCTGCAGACTGTAGGGGGACCAAGTGACCATTCAAAGGGCAATCACTCTTGCTTTGACCTGCTTAGAGTTGGATCGTGGTCTTGAGTGGTGGTCCTGGGGTGTGTGACCAGTGAGCAAGAGCTGGTGGGGCTATAGAGAAGGTGCACATTTAATAGCTCCAGCAGTTGCAAAACCCCCAGCAACTTGGAACATAGCTCTTTTCATTTTGGAAGCAGAATTCTACAGTGGCAAAAAGCTCAAAACTCAAGGAATTGGCTACCAATATGAGCAAGGAATGGAAGCAGAAACATGATATAATTCTTTTTTGGGGACAAAAACGATCAAGGCATAAAGTGTAAGGAAGACAGTGAAGTTAAAATTCCTGCAACAAAAGCCTCCAAGAAAAATATCAACAAATTATAAGCCATGAAGGGGCTCAAGAAGGATTTTGAAAACCAAGTAAGAAAAGTGGAGGAAAAATTGGGAAGAGAAATGACAATGATGAATTACAAATTTTCTCCCCGTCTTTCCCCTATCCCAACCCTAAATCAGCAATCCCACTGTAAAGCCCCTCCCCTGATCTGCTATCTTACTTTCTGGTAGGGCAGGGAGGGTCTCCTTATCCCAGCCCCTGTATATCTTAATTCCTAGTGTCAGGTATTGCAGAACTTTAAATTCGAGATTCTTTAGATTCCTCCCTTGTCACCAGCTCCCACTGGAAGGAAAATCAATTAAATATAGGCTGTGGATGTGTGATTATACAGGACATCGTCATAGTGGACATATTGTTACAGTGATCATCTGTTTCTCCTTCCTATCCCTCCCCCCCGCCTTGTTCTGTTCTCTACCCTGTCCCTGTCCCTTTACTGAAGTATGTGCTTCCAGCATCCCTCCCCGAGACCCTGCCCTCCCCTTCTCATCCCCATGCACCCTACTCTCCTGTGTGGCATGATACCCAGTTTAGAGTTTATGCCATTTCTTCCCTAAGCCAAATTCAATGAGAGTAATTGAAAGTAAAGTTGTAACAGTCATTCCTTGCCTCTTCTCTTTGGGATGATTAACCCCAATTTGTCTCTCCCTGTCTCCTCTCATTCTACTCCTCTCCCACCTCAGAATTTCACCTTTTAAAGTATCATCCCTTCATATTCAATTCATCCTATACCCTCTATATACACATATACACACATGTTCAGATATGTATTCATATGCATATATAGCCTCCTCTATGGACAAATGTGTAAGTATATATATATATACATTTGTATTCCCTTCACCTCTCCTCCTACTAAGAAAAGTTTCATAAGTTACTATTATTGTTTTTTTATATTGGCATGTAAATGATTCAATTTTGACAAGTTCCTTATGATTTCTTTCCCATGTTTACATTCTCATGCTTCTTGTAGTTGATTGTCAAATTTTATGTTCAGCTCTGGTTTTTTCAGCAAGAATGCTTGAAAGTCCTCCACCTCATTGAATGACCATATTTCCTCCTGGAATAATATGCTCAATTTTGCTGGGTAGGTGACTCTTGGTTTTAATCCCAGCTCCCTTGATCTTTGAAATATCGTATTCCAGGCCCTTCAATCCTTC